>JBBPBX010014889.1:36074-50255 GCA_038048925.1 Garcialebias charrua | reverse complement strand
CTGATTAACGATGTGTTGCGGGATTTTATTGGAGATTTTGTGTTTGTTTATTTGGACGACATCCTCATCTATTCCAGGAACGAGCAAGAACATGTTGCTCAAGTCAAGAGGGTACTTCAGAGACTTTATGAAAACCAACTCTTTGTTAAAGGTGAAAAATGTGATTTTCACGCCTCCTCTGTTTCATTTTTGGGGTTTATTTTTGGAAAAGGGCACTACAAGACGGACCCTGAAAAGACTAAGGCAGTGGTGGAGTGGCCGGTTCCGGAGACCAGGAAACAACTGCAACGGTTCCTAGGATTTGCTAATTTCTACAGGCGCTTCATCAAGGACTACAGCCGTATCGCAGCGCCCCTCTCTCAGCTCACCTCCACTAGCAGAGCATTTCGGTGGACTCCTGAAGCCAACTCTGCTTTTGGTAAGCTAAAAGTCCTTTTCTCCTCCACACCCATCCTCTGCCACCCAGACCCGGCTCGTCAGTTCATCCTCGAGGTGGATGCATCCGATACCGGGGTGGGCGCTGTGTTGTCCCAGAGGTCACCCACGGACGATAAGGTACACCCTTGTGCCTTCTACTCTCGTCGACTGTCGCAAGCCGAGAGGAACTACGACGTGGGCAACAGGGAACTGCTTGCGGTGAAGTTGGCATTAGAGGAGTGGCGTCATTGGCTTGAGGGAACGGAGGTACCTTTTCTCATTTGGACTGACCACAAGAATCTTACGTACCTCCGAGACGCTAAACGATTGAACCCTAGACAGGCACGCTGGTCACTTTTCTTCAATCGTTTTAATTATTCTTTGACTTTCAGACCAGGTTCCAAAAACATTAAGCCTGATGCCCTGTCACGTCAGTTCTCTCCTCCAGACGCTCCCGAAACTGCTGAAAGCATCATACCCCCGGTCTGCATCGTGGGTACCCTCACCTGGCCCATCGCTAAGGAGGTTCGACAGGCTCACCTGTTGGAACCGGATCCGGGCACTGGTCCTCCTGGGACGCTCTTCGTCCCCTCATCCATGAGGTCGAAGGTACTCGAGTGGATACACACAAATAAGCTCTCATGTCATCCTGGGGTTGCCCGTATGCTCTCTCTAACAAGGACCCATTTCTGGTGGCCTACATTGTCGCACGATGTCAAAGAGTTTGTTGCAGCTTGTTCCACCTGTGCCAGGAACAAATCTGGGACTCAGCCCCCTGCGGGCCTTCTTCTGCCTCTGCCCACACCCAGCCGTCCTTGGTCGCACATTGCCGTGGATTTTGTCACTGGTCTACCCCCATCAGACGGTAACACAGCCATTTTTACAGTGATTGACAGGTTTTCCAAAGCTGCCCATTTCATCCCTCTACCGAAGTTGCCTTCCGCCATGGAGACGGCTCGACTGTTGGTACAACACGTTTTCCGTATCCACGGCATCCCCTCTGACGTGGTGTCGGACAGAGGTCCCCAATTCATCTCCCAGGTTTGGCGCTGTTTTTGTTCCTCCTTAGGGGCATCCACCAGCCTCACCTCGGGCTATCACCCGCAATCTAACGGCCAGGCAGAACGTTGTAATCAAGAACTCGAGTCCACTCTGAGATGTCTTGTGGAATGTAACCCGTCTGCCTGGAGTCAACATCTGGTTTGGGTGGAGTACGCCCACAACGCCCACAGATCTGCAGCCACTGGTATGTCACCTTTCGAGGCTTCCCTGGGTTACTTACCTCCTCTCTTCCCCAGCCAGGAGACAGACATCTCGGTGCCTTCTGTGCAGCACCATTTTCGCCGCTGTCGACGCGTTTGGCGTCAGGCGAAGGCGGCGCTTCTCCGCACGGCTATCCAGAACAAGAAGATGGCAGACCGTCATCGTTCTTCGGCTCCTTCTTATAAGGTGGGTCAAAGGGTTTGGCTTTCCACCAGGAACATTACCCTGAAGGACACCCCCAGGAAACTGGCCCCTCGTTTCATCGGGCCATTTCCGGTGGTCAAGATCATCAACCCATCTGCGGTGCGTCTCCGGCTTCCTGACTCCATGAGGGTTCACCCGACATTCCATGTTTCTCAGCTCAAGCCTGTTTCTGTGAGTCCTCTGTGCCCGCCTGCCGACCTGCCTCCTCCGGCCCGTCTCATCGACAACCATCCGGCGTACACGGTGCGCGCCATTCTGGATGTCCGTCGCCGGGGGAGGGGTTTTCAGTACCTGGTGGATTGGGAGGGCTATGGTCCTGAGGAGCGTTCTTGGATTCCACGCTCTTTCATCTTGGACCCTAGTTTGATCACCTCGTTCTTCAAGGCTCACCCTGAGAAGCGCTTCCGGTCGCCAGGAGGCGACCCTTGAGGGGGGGGTACTGTAAGAGTGGCACTCTCTGCAGCTCCAAGATGGCCGCCAATCACCCTCAGCTGACGGTCATCCACCTGATGAGCTACACTCCTATTTAAGGCTGCAGTCGAGTACTACTCATCGCTGAAGCATTGATTCTTGTTATGGTAAATCGTGCTTCTAGCCAGTCTTGTGTTTATTGCAAAGAGACTTACCTTGTTCTTATGTGCCTACAGTCATCGCGTCTGATTTTGGATCTGGATCCTGTTCCTCGTGCCGTGCCCTCCAGCCACTTGCCTGCCTTCTTTGCCCTTTGGAATCAATTGGAGTTATTGGATGTTCATGGAACCCATCTCCCTTCCTCATCTGTAAGAACAAACAAACATTTGAAAACCAACATTCACAACTGCCCCTGGCCTACTCCTTCTGACGTTCTGCTTCCTCCTTCCTCCTCCAGGGATTCCAGATGAACCACGTTGTACTTTAAACCACTGTAAATAATAAACACTGTTCTTTTTGTACTCTCGTGCCTTGTGTCGTTCTGGGTCTCGTTACAAACTGGGTTACCTAGAAACCATTACAGTAATACCAACCTGTTCTAACAGTGATAAAAGGATACTGTGGTCACCAGTAGCAAATGCAGTGGTAAGGTCAAGGAGTATCAAGATCACAGACTGACCAAAGTAATTTGCTAGCAGAATGTCATTACAGACCCTTACCAAGGCTGTTTAAGTGCAGTGTAATTGTTTAAAACCAGACTGAAAAATCTAAATAAATAAAATATTCATTCATGTACTTGGGTTGGTTGGCTAATTTATTAATTTTTTTAAATATCCTAGATTTTTACAAAGAAAGGGATTTTGAGATTGGCTTGAAGTTTGAACAAGTTGAAGGGTCAAGTCCAGTTTTTTTTATTTTTAAGAGCTAGATGGTTCTAAAGAAGTCTGAGTGTTGAAAATTAAGTTTATTTCCTATTTTTCTTGGGTACATTTGTCAGTTTGGGAAATGAAGTTTTTAAACCACAAGCCTCAAGTGAAGACTACATTAAAACACACACCTCAGTACAGTATATACCAAAAATCATGAAGTCTCTTGTTGTGTCATACCACGCTTGGTGCAATGATGATGTTTCGTTTAGAACTCATTTACAGGGATTATGTTATGTCTATTACTATTGTTTGCTTCCTGCTGGTCTTTCAGATGTCATGTTGTCAGATGGAACTGAATGACAAGTGATTTGTGCAACAAAATGAGCAGCGCAGTGTTAGCTTGTGGATAACTGCGGCAGTGGTGACTTTTGGCTCTTTTTCGGGGTGCTCAAGCACCATAACATTTTAACTTAGCACCCCTGAAAAAAAACAATACACCGTTATTACGATTATGTAAGGAAACTCAGTTTTCAAATCTTAGATTCAACAAAATTTTGAATGAATCTGGAATAAAGTACAGTAAACAGGCCAGTAAAAACAAAGATTGTTTTTGCACGAGTCAGATCCTCGACAACAACTGTCAGTCAATCTAGAATACTTGTCAGTAACTGACCAATCAGCGACCTTGATTTCCTGAAGTGAAACAACCCAGGAGCTCCACCCCTTTTTCCTCTGACAACATTGGTGGGGTTTTGCATTAAACGCTTTGCAGTCAGAGGTTAACAGTTAAATTAAAGGCTAATGCTTGAAGCTACTTTTGCTTTGTTTTGTGTGTAGATATATGTTGCAACTTCTGGTTGTAAGTTTAGTTTGTTTTTCTGATCCTAAGCCCTATTTGTGACTGGACTCCTTGTTTACGGACATACAACCATGAAAACTCCCAATCTCGTCTGATCTCGGAAGCTAAGTAAGGTTGAGCCTGTTGGTACTTGGACCAGGTGCTAAGAGCTTTTGCATTCATCACAAACCACACCATGGGGCCAGTTCTGGGGGCTATAAGCACTCCTAAAGGCCCAGGCATAGCTCTGCGTTTGGCTGAATGGCGCTCGACGTCGTGCTAGCACGAGGCACAAGCGTAGCCCCGCAGGGCACGAACGCGCAAAGCTCAAATTTTACGACCGCGTACACGTGGCACGTTGTCTCACAATAAACTGCCCGGCGCCGGACTATTTTGTATGTGACACAAATGTATTAAATTCCTCTTCTTCATCCCTGATCTGGCCTTTTCTTTCTTTCTTTCTTTTTTGCCAAAAGTCAAGTGATCGCTTCCTCCTCCGCTGACTCTATGACTGAAATGAATTTGTCAAGAGTGAATTAAACTAGAGTACTTTGTGGTTGCGCGAGTTTCTGCAGATTTCCTGGTGGGCTGTGGGCTGCAGGACCAGCGCTCCCTGTTTTTTTTTTTTTTCATAACTTTTTAATAAGATAAACACAGAAAACCGTTGCGCTGAAGCTGTGTGAAGCTGCTGGCTCACCTTTTTTTTCTCCCCCGACCTGTCAATCAATTCAGTAGGCGTGTCAGCAAATGACCAATCAGCGAAAGCTTTGCGCTGTGGCTGCTCAAATGACGTCAAGAATTTGGAGCGAAAATGCGAGAATTAATGCAGAGCTGTGCTAGTGAACGTGCGCGCACAGAACGCGCGCGTAGCGCGCCGTTTGGCCGAACGCAGAGCTATACCGGGGCCTTAAAGGTCAGATTCTAGAATTTCCCCTAAGCCACAGTAATGCCTGAAATTATATGGATTCAGTTTTATGTTGGGCTGCAGGTTAACTGAGAAACATTACAGCTAAGCATGCATCAGGGTATACATGTACATAGTTCCCACACACGTGAGGAGTATTGTGCAATACTGGGTTTTTCGCCACCCGTAAAGGCAGAAATGGCGGACAAACTGACTCGAGCTACCACAGCTAAATACATTACTAGCTTGACCAAGGCACAAGAGGAAAATGGCAGTGGTCGGAGTTGAATGAGTTGGAGAAAGAAATCATGGCAGACGAAGCAGACAACTTGTCACCAAGTAGTTACTCTGATATCATTAATTATTTAATTACTACGAGGAGCGTACACCGAGGAGCTTCACAGCTTTAAATCCAAAAAAGATGTGTAAACTGTCTCAATCATATCTAACCAGCTAAATAAAGGTTTAACTAAAATAACACACAGCCCAAAAATAGTCAAGGCTCAACACGGACCAGAACCAGCACTTTGAGTGTTACCGTGTTGGAAGTTAGCATGTCGCGTTAGCATCCGGAGCGGATGCGGAGGGTCCGTCGCATGGAGTCTCGCGGCGAGCTCAGGTAGGTCGGACGGCGTGGATCTGTCGCGGCCGCGGGGGCACGTCCCATGGGACCGACGTGTCGCCCGCACAACTTGGCGCCCGTCCTCCTTCCCCCACTGGGGCGGTCTCGCCGCCGGTCCTCCGGGACCGGCGGGGAGACCGTTGTCCAGGCATGAGGAGGCCGTTGTCGCGTTAGCGACATGCTAAGCTAACCACAGCAAGACGGTGCTGCTCCAACACACAGACAGTTGTACTCTAACATTGCTCTGACATTGTTTCACAAAATGATTTATGTAGAATATTTTGTTTACCGGCCAAAAGCACGACGTCTTCAGAGCAGATCCGAGCAGTCAGAGAGCGATGGGGCTGCTGTGAGCTTCTCAGATGAGATAAATCCTTCACGTTTACTTTTTTTTGGATTAAGTAAAACCTGCGCGTTGCCCAAACGTCTACCAGACTGGAACACCCACAGACCCAACACAAAGTAACCATTGCAATTAATTAGAAATTAACAAAAAAAACCAACGTGAAAAATACACATCCAGTAGATTGTCCTGTAACTGCAGCTCCGCTTCCACGTATGATGGTAAAGCAGGAAATTCCACAGATCTGACGTCACATGGGAACTATGTATTACAGCTAATGTTCACTTAAAAAAATAAAAAAAATAAAAAAATGGTTTTGACAGTAAAACAGTTTTACATGCCAAGACATTCACATGGAAACAGTTTCAAAGTTATTAAAAATGAAAAGTATGTTTTGTGTGCATGAATCATTCTTTTACTCATTGTTTTAATAAATGTGGACATGAAAATAGCTGCGCATAGAAAGAAAGTCATGCGATATTTCCTGAAAATGTCACGCAAAAAGGAAATTTCTGTTTCAGAAACAGAAATGTTTGCATTACAAGGTTGAACAGGTTTAACACTGGAGTTATGAACATGTCCATCACCCAAGATATCCAATTTCCTCTCCTGTTTAACCCAGTACAGTACTTTTTACAAATACTTTGCAATCTACTGTTACTATTGACTGCAGACTTTGACACTGCTGTCATTTGCAAAAGTAATGGATGAAAACCCATTCAGACTATTTTTTCTGCCGTTTAAACACATACAGTATTTTCAGTAAATGTTAGAATCTTAAATAAATGAGTATAACTGGCAAAAACTGTCAATTATAATTAAGTTTATTTATGTTTTGTATTGATATACAAAGTAATTATGAATCAGACTTTGATTTACATTTTGTTAAACTTTCCACTGATTTTAATTTGTCTTTTTTTGTTGATGCTGTGTAATATAAACTTTTTTTGGTTACGTAATGCAGCACAAGTATGCCAGCTGTGTGTACCTCTTGTCCATTTTTTTAATTTTATTTTTATTTTTTACCACTTCAGTCTGAGATCAGGGATTGATGGTTGGCAAGGCATTTACCGGTACACATGACAACTATTGTTTAAAAAAAAAAAGCTCTGAAAATGTCTGGAGGGGAAATAAAATATGTTTGCAGGAATAATGACACAAAACAGTGTGATCTACAAATGTATTAACAAATAAAAAAGTAAAGAGAAAATAGTATAGTCCATTGATACAGTAGATTTAAAAAGTCAGTTATTAATTTAAAAAAGTAAGAAAAAAATGTGTTTGGGTTTTAAGAATGTCTTTTGATTGAAAATTGCTGAATAGTCTGGTTTCAGTGTAAAACTGCTGTGCAACAGTTCTGGTCTCTCATTAGAGATGGCTATTGCATAATAATATAATAATAATAATGTCCTTTTTTGTCATCTGTGTATGTTTCCCATACACAGACGAAATACGTCTCTGCATTTAACCCAACCACCACCAGGTGGTGCAGTGAGCAGCCATAGAAAGCGCCCGGGGAGCTGGAGAATTAGGTGTGCACTCATAGACACCCCAAGGTGTGTAGTGGCCGGAGCGCGAACCCGCGTCCTTCGGGTCCCAAGTCAGAAGCCCTGCCACTACACCATAACTGCTGGTGTAAACAGGAACAAACACTAAAAGTGTGCTTCACCCTGATCATGTGGATCAACTAAAATATATTAAAGATGGCAATGACTATTGTATGTTTTATCATCCATAATACTGACTATTCATGTTGATTTCCATTGAGTTACTGAGAGTGTTAATATTATTTATTTTGCACTGATTTGTATGTGTATTGTCTGTTAATTGGGGATCCTTTTCTGAAGGTACATTTCATTTTAAAGGGGACCACATATTGTTTTTTTTAATTTTTATGGTATGTCTGTGTGCTATCCAGACCCCGTTCATTCAATTTAATACAAAAAATAATTCTTAGATAATAAATTATACCCTTTTTAATTCTGCCATTTCTAACTTCCGTTCTAAACGACCTGTTTATGATAATGAGCTCTGAAGTCCACGCCCGTCAAAACTCTGTCTCCGCCCTCTGTAACTGCCAGTATCTCAAATCTGTTGTTGTTTTAAAATTAGCCTTTTTTTATTACTCGTTTGACTTACTGTTAGTGCTAGCTTAAAAGATAACTTACCGAAAGCTGTTTGTGTGCGCCGCCATTAGCTGCTCCTATTATCATGCCCTCCCGAATCCGAGCTCTTCCTCCTCCTTCGGTAACAAACAGCCCGCGTAGCTCCTGCTAGTTGCATGCAGCGCTTTGGTCCACGGCTGCACATCCAATCCAGACAAACGCAAAGTTCACAGAGTGTTTCCAGTTAATTTATCCGTATGAGGCAACCTAACCTCTGACCGGACCGGACCCACACTGTCCTCAAAAGCCAGCAGCTCACTGCAGCCCGATCTCTCCGAAAAAAAAAAAAAAAAAAGATGCCGTGGCCGGGACGCAAACCCCGGTCCTTTGGGTGCGACACCAGTGATTAACTCACTGACCTACAGGCTCAGTTGAACAACAGCAGTCCTTCATCGTATAAGAAATACATACAACCACCTACTTTTAGAACGCTGGAGTTTTGATTAGATTTTGATGAAGTGAAAGGTATTCTTAAAATAAATAAGTTGCTAATCTGAAAATATATCGATCAGTGGTGCTTGATGGTACAGACTGTCGCCCCGCGAGAGAGTGTGTGTGTGCACAGTTTTCTGCCGGCTGCGCGTTGGGAGCGATCGCTATTACACTAAAAATTGAACTAAAACGTAAAAATAACAATTATAAAGTATTATTATGTCGATGTATATATCTAGTCCCACCCCGATTTCTCCGAAACAAAAGGCTTTAAAAAAAAGGGGGGGAAAAAAAGATGCAATGGACAGGATGTGATCCCTGCTCTCCTGCGTGCCGCTCAAGTGTCGTAACCGCTCAACCAATGGTGTGGTCACACCGAGCAGCGTTTTTACCTCCAAAAGGCTCCTCACGCACGCAAGTGGACACGCTACCCAGTGTTGTCCAAACTGTAGTGTTGCGGCGGCTTCGTGGCTGTGGCGGCGGGGTGTGGGAGGAGCTTACCGGTATACAGAGTCCTGCGCACAGAGTCACTGCACTCCGCCAGGCGAGGAGCCTTTTATTTCCGTCTCTGTCGAGCAGACTTGACTGGTCGTGAAGGAATTGTCGCGAACACACAGCTACAATGAGTTTCTCTTCCATAGTCCACGAGCTCGCGGGTCTTTTCTTTTTTTTTCCGACAAACAATACGTCACATAGTGCGCGCGCACCCTCGTTTCCGCGTCACATAGGGACTCTCCCACTGCCCCCTCTCTTCTCCCCCCGACTCTCCCTGATTGGTTGACACACCAACCAATCAGGTGGAGTTGAGCGGCGTTTGAAAGTTTGAACCGCAAAATCTTCAGCATGGTGAAGGCTCGGTTTGGAGGTGGAAGCCGGTTCACGTGCACAAAAAAACGCTTCTCAGCACGCTCAACAAGCACGCGACCTGACGCCAGACGCCAGGAGGTGCCTGGAAGCGCGTCCACCATTGACTTAACATGTAAACTGGACGTTTTGGAGGTCAAAACGCTGCTTGGTGTGACTACACCATGACAGTTGTGCAAAAGCAATCCTTCATCATATAAGAAACAAGTCCAAACCGCAAGAGTGTGTGTGCACAGTTTCAATGAGACAGAGTTCATTCAAACAAGGTAATAAAACATTCTGGTTTTACTCAAGATTTGCTGCTGGCTGGAGCAGGGCTGAGCCCATAGCCCCCCCGGGGGCTAAATAAATGAATAAATAAATAAATGACCGCCAGGTCAGTTCCTAAACTGCTCGGCAACCGTGACGTTTTTTATACTGAAGTGGGTTGAGCCGCACCAGGGGTTGCTAGGTGAGGGGCTGGACTCAGGTTTGAGGTGGGTTGTTCTGTGGGTTGTGGCTGCGGTTTGTGACGTCACAAACCGCAGGAAGTGCAAACAGACTATTTCTATCAAAGATAAATAAATATACTTATAGTAAATAAACCACTGGGTGCATTTTTTTGGCCTTAGGCCTTTTTTTTAATGAAGTAAATACCCAAAGTTGAGTAAAAAAACATTAAAAAGTGAATTTTGAATATGTGGTCCCCTTTAAGGAAATTCACTTTTGCAGATTGTCTTGATTCTTAGATGTTGATAAAATCAAGTTTAATTGACAAATAAACGTTAAAATGTTGATAACATTGTACTACACTGGATCCCAATGTGTTGATTTTGACATTTTCTTAGAGCAGAATCTGATTTGTAATTAATAAATCAGATTTTTAACAGAGTAATGAGATGTGTATCTTGTCAGCCATAAGTCAGATATTTTATTTAATCCTAACTAAAACCAATTTCCCTAAATTACTTGAATTTTATTTCATCTTATCTAAATTAGCCTGTAATAAATTATAAATATTAAATATTCCATTTCAAATGATTGATTACCATTAGCCTGCATCACTTTTATTGTAAATTAGCACTTTATAAATATCAAATATAAAATTGGTTGAATTGGAGACCTCTGCATGTCTGAAAGCAGATTTGTCAAAGTGGTACAAGGTACGTGTATTGCTAGTCTTAATCTACAAAGTACAAATACTGTATAGTAAAATCTTCAACCTGTCAATTAGATCCCCTCCCTACTGCTCTGGTCAAAGCTACTCTTCCATCTCTGTCCCCTTTCATTACAGATATTATACATTCTTCCCTTACCACTGGTGTTGTTCACCTTGCTCTCAAAACAGCTGCTGTAACTCCAATACTCAAAAAACCTGGTTTAGATCCAAATAATCTCAATAATTTTCGCCCAATTTCAAATCTTCCATTCATCTCCAAAATTATTGAATAAACAGTAGCTGCTCAACTTCATGCTCATCTGTCTTGCAATAATTTATATGAACAATTCCAATCTGGTTTCCATCCGCTCCACAGTACTGAAACAGCACTCATTAAAATCACCAATGACCTTCTCCTTGCTGCTGACTCTGGTTTATTATCCATACTCCTTCTGCTTGATCTGACTGCGGCCTTTGACACCATTTCACACAACATTCTTCTGGACAGACTTTCCTCTCTTGGCATTGTAGATACACCTCTTGACTGGTTCCATTCATACCTTTCTGGCCGCACTCAGTTTGTTCAATTAATCATCCACGTCTCATCCTGTTCCCGTTACCTCAGGTGTTCCACAGGGCTCTGTCCTGGGACCCCTGTTGTTTATCATTTACCTTCTCCCTCTTGGTTTCATTTTTCGCAAACATTATATTCAGTTTCTCTGCTACGCAGATGACACCCAACTCTATCTTTCAACCAAACCTAATTATGCACTTCCACCTTCGTCCCTCACTGATTGTCTGCTTGAAATAAAACACTGGTTCACTTTAAATTTTCTTGAACTAAATTGCAATAAAACAGAACTTATTTTAATTGGAACTAAATCAATACTAAACAAACTTCATAGCTTCTCCATTCCGGTTAATAACTCTTCCATTTTTCCCTCCCATCAGGTTAAGAGTTTGGGTGTCATCCTTGATAGCACCCTCTCCTTCTCCTCCCATTTCAATAATATCACTCGGTCAGCCTACTTTCATCTTCGAAACATTAATCATCTCCGTCCTTCCCTCACTCCTCACTCCACTGCTGTTCTGGTCCACAGTCTGGTCACCTCTCGTTTAGATTATTGTAATTCTCTTCTTTTTGGCCTACCTCAGAAAACCCTCCGTAAACTACAACTGGTCCAAAATTCAGCTGCCCATATCATTACACGGACCCCCTCGATCTATCACATCACATCTGTTTTACAACAGCTTCATTGGCTTCCCATCCCATATCGCATCAATTACAAAAGACTCCTCCTTACATTCAAAGCTGTCCACAACCTCGCTCCTCCATACCTTTCAGACATTGTTCACATTGCTACACCTGCTCATACCCTCAGATCCTCTTCTTCTATCCAGCTCATTGTTCCCCTTGCCCGTCTTGTTACTATGGGGAGCAGAGCATTCAGCTGCTCTGCTCCCCAGCTCTGGAACTCACTCCCACCTGATATTCGCAACACAGACTCATTGCCACATTTCAAAGTCAAACTCAAAACTCACCTGTTTAAAGTAGTCTCTGCACTATGATACCAACTGCATTGTCTTATTTTTAATTTTAATTTTGATTCATTTTACTTGTTTTTACTGTGTTTATAATATTGTGTCTGGTTTATTTTTATTTTATTTTTATGATTGACAATGTAAGGTGACCTTGAGTGCCAAGAAAGGCGCCTACAAATAAAATGTAGTATTATTATTATTATTATTATTATAGATGACGGACATTTTTATTTACTGTACAAGCAAATGTTCAACAGAAGCTCAGAAATTGATGTGTGAAATAATTTTAACAAAATTGGTATGTATCATAAACTACACAGTTTTGAACCCTAGAGTAGACAACTAGCAGTGAAAGTTGACTATGTAAAAAGTTAAGGTATCTATCTATCTATCTATCTATCTATCTATCTATCTATCTATCTATCTATCTATCTATCTATCTATCATCTATCTATCTATCTATCTATCCATCTATCCATCTATCCATCTATCCATCTATCCATCCATCCATCCATCCATCCATCCATCCATCCATCCATCCAGTGCAGGAACTCAGGATGGATGTACAGGGAAGCAGATCAGTCTTTAAGTATTTTATAGGTTTATGGTATGATGATTTGTTAGAAGCAGCGGCGTATTCCTTACTTTTTTTTCTCCCTCTCCCGGGCAAGGACTGGAGGGTAGACGATTCAAAAAGGCTTTAATAGGAGGAGAGGGTGGATGAATGGTAGGCCATAGAAGAGTGGCAGGACGGAAACTCAGAGACTGACCCTGTTTTGCTGACGAGACTGGGACAAGTGGTTCCAGGCAGAAGATTCCACAGAGAGACAACACAGAAGCAGCTTGAGGAGACTGCACTTCCACAGGAAATGATCAAGAGGTCAGGACTGAGGCAAACACAAAGAAACAAAGGTTAGTAGCACTTATCTTGAAGATAAGGACTTGAGGGGCTGTCAGTTTGTTACCCTAAGGTCTCAATGTTCCAGCAAAGAAGCACTTGACCACAGGTCCTTAAATACAGCAGGAGCTCAACAAACAAAATAAGGAGCAGGTGCGTAGGGTTGACTCCGCCCTGCCACTCAGGAAGCTGCAAAGAACTTTGTAACAAAAGCACACAATATAATCTGCAGTGTATTAAAACCACTCGGAAGTTGATTTCCTCAGCATCTGAAGTGAAATCCACCTGCTTGTAAACTGAGCTGTTTTCTTGCTGCCACCATTATTATTTTTGGACCTTGACATTCTATTGATCACACAAGCCATAACATTGTCACTAAATCTAATAAGAACAGTTAATTTTCTCTGTTGTCAAAGTTGGACTCTTTGTTACACCACATGTTTGATATTTGTGGGACAGCATTGGCTTAGAATTGCCCCTAACCTAAGAACACAATCAATCCAGAGTTCTCTGTTGGGAATAGTTTTCAATCCACCCGAGGAAATAGCGGGCCGTGTCTGGCACTGGAAATACCAGCTCATATGTCTTAAAGCTATCACTGTATAAGACACTACATCATGACCATGAGTCAGACTCTAACTAAACCTGCATGGCCTAAAGCAACTACATGTGTCACTGCAGCAGCCTGGAAATATCACAGCACTATACCCTTGCCACCGCTGTACTTTGGCATGACAAAGAGCCAGCATTCTGGACGTGCACAAAATTACAAAGCATCTGAAGCTAGTCCTATTATGGTATTACACTTCCTCACCTCTGCATCCCCCCTCCCTCAACTATTTTTTTTCACTTCTGTTTATTTCAAAAGGCCATGATCAAATGCACTCGCTTAGATTTATGTAGTTCCATTGTGCGTCTGTGACGTTTCCATTGCACCCCTCCTATTTGCACACCTTGTGTTTATCTGCCACCATGCATCACACTTGCACCACAGGTCATCAGGTGAAATTCTACTCTTTTTTCTTCATTACAAGATGCAGTGTGATATTCAGCATTTTAAGCTTTTTGGTATTTAGAGAAAAGAAAGGCAGAGAGAACTCACTGATTCACTCTCAGTCTTTTTGATTTATCTACCAATGTCTTCGTAAGATAGTCTCTGATGTATGGGCATCCTAAAGAGCCACAGTCTTCCTTGCCACCACATAAGTATACAAATATGTTTTTTTATGGTTCATAACAAAACAACAATATATATATATATATATATATAT
>JBBPBX010014889.1:21786-35923 GCA_038048925.1 Garcialebias charrua | reverse complement strand
ATATTGTTTGTTGTGCACTTGAGTAAAATGAATAAATAAATAAATACATAACCACATTGGTAAAAATGCTTAGTGAATTTTGAATCACAACAAATCTCCAGGACAATTGTGCTTGTGATGGTAAGAATTTGTAGTCAGTGGAAAATAATTTCAGTGAGTACCAATTTTCTAAAAAACAGAAACTCTCAAAACTCTTTTGTGTAGGCTTGTTTTTCATTTCGAGTCCAATTTGTAAAGGCTATGTGAAGAATGTTTATCTTGTTATGCATTATGATGGTTATAATTTTCCTCTGACTTTAAAATCTAAAGTAAGATTCACCCCAGAAAGCTTCTTAGAATGTTTCAGTTGTTTTAATGCTATATAGTCCATCCATCCATCCATCCATCTATCCATCCATATTCTTTACCTGCCTTTTCCTTTCTGGATCACAGGGGCCACTGATGTGGATATCCAGAAATCACTGTGTAAGAGGCAAGGCACGCCAGGTCTCCAGTCTCCAGTTCATCAAAGGGACACCTGGACATGTATCCAGTCCATTACAAGGACACAAAGATAAACAAAAAATCACTATCTTACTCACCCAGGGACAATTTAGCGTTACTAATCAGCCTAACGAGTTGCTCCCGGTAGGACTGGAAAGTGCCTTGCATGGCAGTCTGCCGCTACCGGTGTATGAATGTGTGCATGAATGGGTGGATGGTTGGTATTATAAAGCACTTTGGGGCCCCTCATAGGGGGCTGGAAAGCGCCATATAAATAAGCTCCATTTACCATTTACCCAACATGCATGTTTTTGATCTGTGGGAGAAAGCCCACCCATGCAAGCAGAGAAAAGCAAACATCACCCAGAAGGGCCTCTGGCAGAGATTTGATCCGACGACGTACTCACTGAGAGGCAGAAGCTCTGATCTGAGACACTCTAAATAGCCACACTATTTCAAACATATAAAAACATCTTAAACTATTGATCTTTTGTTTTAGAAGTGAACATTTAAGATGTTCCTCATTGCCTGTCTTATAATGTGCTCTCTGTTTACCCTGCATGTTTTTTTTAATCTATTGATTATATATACTTGATTTGCAGGTTTAGATGAGTCAGATTCTATTGGGTCTTTTTGACACTTTTGTTTTGTCCAAAAGAATACTTGAGAGCAACTATTTCTATAACATCATGCAACAATAAGTTTAATTGAAATTCATTTCATCCCTAATTTTGTCTCATATCAAATCATGAAATCACACACACACACACACACACACACACACACACGCGCGCACGCACATATATGCTGTATATTTTTTTATGAACGTGTTCACATTATTTGGTGTATAAAAAACACTGCAATTTTGACTGAAAGCTTGCTTCATTTTCACAGCAGGACATGAAAATGATTTGAATTACTTTAATTTAATGGCAGCTGTGTTAATCCGACAAGTGTAACCTTCCTAAATGCATTGTTTTTTTTTCAAATATTGCTTTTATAAATTTGTCAAAAAAATCAACCCATGTTGAAAAATTTGACAAATATGACTGATCTTTACTCGAAGCAGATTGGGTCCTCAAGGCTGTGGCATTTTTATTTTTATTATTTCATTAATTTATTTATTTATTTTTCCTCTTTTGACTCGTTATTTTAGTGCATGCGCAAATAAATAAAGACATAAATCCCTTTCTATTTTTAATGACCTTGGAATAGTTTTTTTTTTTCTTTTCATAAAACAAGAGAGAAGGCTTCACAATGATGAACACAAACACAACTAGAACTAATTTGTATTCAACAAAGTGCAAAGAAAACATGAAGACGTTTCAGAGGCATTCAAATTATTTAGCTGCCATCGTTACAACTTTGGCAATAATTACAAACTCAAGTCTTCAAAAAAATATTTGTTTGACATAACTTTACTCATAAGTTTCTTTTTGTTTTCTTTTCCAAAAATCTAAATTAACCAAGTTGGATTTGGCGCATGACGTTTTTTAGATTTTGTTTATTACTGGTGTTAGTTCAGTCCCAACAGAACGTTTCCTGTTATTGAACATGTCTCATGTTTTATGATAGTGCTATGCTAGAAAGTACCTGCTTCTTCTAATGTCCATCTATGCAGACATGTTCCATTTTAAAATAAAGTTTTCAATGCACCTTAACATCTAGCTCTTCTTGTTAGCCAACCACTGCCATGTCTCAACCTCATGACTTGTTTTACTCAGGATCTCTAAAATATCATGAATGACATGTCCTGTATCTATTATTTATTTCATTCATTGTCTTATTGACTTCAATTAGGTAACAGTAAACTCAGATGCTCAACTCACAAAAGACACATCATTTGTCATGTTGAAAATAAATTTTTACATAATCTCAATAAATGTGCAGTTGGTATACAGTAAATCGTATTTATGCCAATAGTCTTACAAATTACTCCTTTTTGTCAAAGTGCTTAAAGTATATGATGGAGATGGTCTACTCCAGCAGATTATAGGTTCACAGAGTTGTAACCTTTATGTTTGCTAAGGTTAATTATCTGTTGTGGTCATCTGGAATCAGATTGAGTACAAATGTGAAGCAGTTATACTGTACATATATAATTTAAATATTTTGTAAAAACTTAGTTAAAACTTGCACAGCTGTTCAACAGATTTGCACACATACAAACATAAATCAAATATTTTATTATCAGCCATTCTTAAGATTAAAAATGTCTTTCTAAAACTTATTACTGTAGATGGTCCATATATTTGAAGTGGGGGTTTACAGAGGTTATGAACAATTGATATATCACCTGTTGTAGATAGGTGCATCCTTGAATAATACCTGTTTAGAGGTAATTTCTGTGAAAATGTACAAGCTACTGTCCTGACGCATTCTCCATAATCCAGGTAGATGAATCTAACAAGGTTGAGTCAGGTCGTCTGGACAGATTCGTATTTGTTGAAACATTTAGTCTTTAATCCAAAAGAGAATCCATCCATCCATCCATTTTCTTCCGCTTATCCGAGGTCGGGTCGCGGGGGTAGCAGCCTAAGTAGGGAGGCCCAGACTTCCCTCTCCCCAGCCACTTGGAGCAGCTCCTCTGGGGGAATCCCAAGGCGTTCCCAGGCCAGCCGAGAAACATAGTCCCTCCAGCGTGTCCTGGGTCTTCCTCTGGGTCTCCTCCCGGTGGGACATGCCCGGAACACCTCACCAGGGAGGCGTCCAGGAGGCATCCTAACCAGATGCCCGAGCCACCTCAACTGGCTCCTCTCGATGTGGAGAAGCAGCGGCTCTACTCCGAGTCCCTCCCGGATGACTGAGCTTCTCACCCTATCTCTAAGGGAGAGTCCAGCCACCCTGCGGAGAAAACTCATTTCAGCCGCTTGTATCCGAGATCTTGTTCTTTCGGTCATAACCCAAAGCTCATGACCATAGATGAGGGTGGGAACGTAGATCGATCGGTAAATTGAGAGCTTTGCCTTTTGACTCAGCTCTCTCTTCACCACGACAGACCGGTACAGCGCCCGCTTCACTGCGGACGCTGCACCTATCCGCCTATCGATCTCACGCTCCAGTTTTCCCTCATTCGTGAACAAGATCCCGAGATACTTAAACTCCTCCACTTGGGTAAGGACCTCCTCCCCGACCCGGAGAGGAGGTCCAAAAGAGAATTACAAGCTAATTGTTTTTTATTTTTATTTTTTAAATCAAAATACCACAGTTTGATTTGATTCCTGCACGCACTCTGAAATTTTGATTTGAAGCCAACATAATATTTTGTTTTTGTCATTTATCATGGGATTTTTTTTACAAGTGGTTTGAAATACTTTCTAATTAGAATTCTCCAGCAGAAATGACCACAGATTGAATGAATTGGCAAACATGTGCCACGCTCTTAAAATTTAACTGACATGACGAGTTGCATCGGCTGCTGAGACGAGTTGCCACTGGTGGTCCTATTAAATCTCAAAAGGACTAAGTCAAGTCAAAATCAGGGCGGGGATAAATTATAAGGCTGATAGTAATGTCATGATATTTGTATTTTAATTTGTAAAATCTGTCTCTGAGACACAGTTAGTATCTATCTCTCTTACTTGTTAATGTAAGAAGATATAGAAGTAAAGTGGCATTGATGAAAACACATGCAGTCTTAGGTTGAGCAGTTTTTGACATTTTTTGCCCAGATGTCTCATGTCACATGTTCATGTTTTTGACATAGGTTTGGCATTGGCAAATGAAAATTTTACTCAACAAGAATGAATCACAAATTACAGCACATACTGGGAAACTGTGTGCCAGCCTGTTTATCTCGTGCAGGTTCACACACAATGTCAAATGTCACCTTTCCCTTAATTAAGTTGCCATGACAGCCTTAGTTAAACCTCATTTGCTCCCATCAAACAACAAGCTAGGTTTGTTCCTGTAGTTCTCCTTCTTCTTCTGGATTTTCCCTTCTCAGGGGAAATGCAGCGAGTCATCAATCTCCATCTCACTCTGTCCTCTGCATCCTCTGTCCTCCAACTACAGGTACCTCCATTTCCAATCTAACTGCATCCAAATTTCTCTATCTTTTTCCTGGCAGCTGTTTTTCTAACATTCTTCTACCAATATAACCACTGCCCCCCTTCTGGACATGTCCAAACCATCTCAGTCTGGCCTCTTTAACTTTATCTCCCAGTTGTTCAATCTGTGCTGTACCTTTTATGATATCATGCCTAATCTTAACCCTTAGATGCATAAGTGGGGTCAAAAATGACCACGAGGGTTTTTATTCTTCAAAATCTCTGAAACTCAGGGGCGGATCTAGAAAAATATCTATGGGGTGGCAAGAGGGTGGCAAGGATGTTTCAGGGGGTGGCAACACCCTCCCCCTCCACACACATACACACACACATACATATATATACAGTATACAGTTAGTCCTCGACTTACGACGCCCCCGACTTACGACGTTTCGAACTTACGAACGCATCTCATTATAAAAATTAAAAATAAAATAAAAACTTTTTAAAAATAATAAATAAATAAATGTACAGTACTGTACAGTTACCAAGCACTTAGCCTATCCTAACACAGTTAAGGAGTTAGTTGAATTGTCTCCCTCCTCCCTATCAGGCTCCATTCACACAAAAGGAGCTAGCTCCCTTTGTGTGAAAGGGAGACAATTCAACTCACTCCTTCATCTTTAAAAAAGTGATTGGTAACTGTACAGTACTGTACATCTATTTGATCGTTCCCCGATCGGAAGGTTGGAGGTTCGAATCCCGGTTCCCCACACCATGTGTCGTCGTGTCCCTGGGCAAGACACTTAACCCAGAGTTGCTCCCGGTAGGACTGGATGGCACCTTGCATGGCAGTCTGCCGCTACCGGTGTATGAATGTGTGTATGAATGGGTGGATGGTTGATATTGGCCCCTCATAGGGGGCTGGAAAGCGCTATATAAATAAGCTTCATTTAACATTTATTTATTTATTTTAAAAAAAATAATATATATATATATATTATTTTTTTTTGTATGTGATCCTACTTACGAATTTTCGACTTACGGTACGGAACTCGTTCGTAAGTCGGGAACTACCTGTATATATAAATAAAATGATGCAATATAAAGGGAGAGACATGAAACAGCCAAAGTACAGGCAGCAGAAATACAGGTTTCTTCAGTCCTCTTTTCATTTCATTTCTCACTTCCTGCCACTCAGTCAGAACTTGACGTCTTGAGTCAGTTGTACATTGTGCTTCTTCTTCTTTAAATTTATTGGCAGTTGGCAAGAAAGTTAGGTGAGCATTACCGCCACCAACTGGTAAGGAGTGTGGACTATATGACTACATTGTGCTGCATTCAATGTTGTCGGAAAAAAGATGTTCGCGTTCGTAATGTCCAGCTGGGGTGGCAAACAGGGTGGCAAGGATCTCTGTTGGGGTGGCAACTGCCACCCCATGCCACCCCAGTAGATCCGCCCCTGCTGAAACTAAAAGTTTTTACTCTTCCATATTCCAGGTATTCCTCATAAAACATGTTTGTGACTTCAAGCCATTTGAATTTTTTAAAATGTTTTTATACATTTTCAGAAATTGCAGTTTTTGTGTCACTACCCCAGTTTTTCATGAGCGGGGTCAAAAATGATCCCAAGCATTTCCTATAGAATCTCAAGGGTTTGTTTTGGGAACCTTTGATTCTTACCAACTGTGACTGTCAAGATACATTTTCTGTCTCATTTACACATCTGATACCTGCAGTCTCACCACAAGGAGGTCAGTTTGACACAGCAACATACATGTATTATGTGCATTTACCAACTCCATGACTTTACTGATAGAACATCCTGTTGGTCAACAAAGTAGACGCTCTTAGCTAACTACAAAATAATGTTAGTACTTAAGCTAGCTAACATTACACTAGCTTAGTAAGCCAGCTGATATTACTGGATTTGTTGTGTAGAAACTCACTGTATTCATAATTACTTGTAACAAATGCAAACCTGTTGGATAACCTATTATATATTATTATATATATTATATTATATATATTATTTAAAAAAATCTGTATGCTTATTTTAGGATTGTCTATTGTTGTTGCTGTTGTCCATTGTTGTCATAGTCCTTTGTTGAAACCAGGTCTCATGTTTGTCTGTTTTATGTTTTCTCATCTAAACTATCATGACTATTTGGAGGACAGCGATACCCAAAGACCTTGCTCGAGATATGATCCTGAACGGATGGGATGAAAAGCCCATCCGTTGTATTGACTCAGGATCTGGCATCTTGAATGTAGAGGATACAGATTATTGTCCACCTGGACATGTCAGGCTGTCTGGGAACCAACCTGCCTCTGCTGAACAAGATCAGTCAGACACGGAGGAGTCCTCTGAGACCTCCAAAGGGGGAAAAGATACAGTATTGTGTCCAACAAAATGAGCCATGAGAGCTCTTACAAGGCGGAGTTATCTCCCACTCAGGCTAAAACACAAAGCCACAATTTACTGAGAAGTTGGTCAGGGCCTGCACCTGGGTTTAGCACCATCTCTCAATGATATTGATAGTATATTAGAAGGGCAGCACGGTGGCACAACCAGTAGAGCTGCTGCCTCTCAGCGAGCAAGTCCCTGGTTCAAATCCCGGTCCGGGGCCCTTTCTGGGTGGAGTTTGCAAGTTCTCTCCGTGCATGCGTGGGTTTTCTCCGGGTACTCCGGTTTCCTCCCACAGACCAAAAACATGTATGTTAGACTGACTGGTAACTCTGAATTGTCTCTAGGTGTGAGTGAGAGAGTGAATGGTTGTTTGTCTCTATGTGGCCCTGTGATGGACTTGCGACCCGTCCAGGGTGTACCCCGCCCCTCGCACAGTGATTGCTGGACATGGGCACCGGCGACCCCAGTGACCCAAAAATGGAAGAAGCGGGTAAAAGATAATGGATGGATAGTATATTAGAAGAGGTGTTGACATGAACAAACATGGAGGGAAAATTCTAAGCAAACAGGAGCTCATTGCCTTCATTGGAGTGACCATTCTTGCAGGAAGTGAGAAGAACTGGAATGTACCAATGTGTGTGCTCTTTGGGAGTCTTCTACACAACCCAAGGTACCCTGAACCTACCAACCGACATCACTGAAGCAACTGGAAGATGTGGAGTGACAAAACTTGCAAACAAGTATAGAGAGAGGCACAGAGGGCCAACAGAAGAGAAAGAGGTGCCAGATGTGTCCAAAAGACAACGATCACAAAGCCACCAATAGACCTTTTACCAGTTGACGTCATCGCGCATGCGCACTCGCATTTTTCGAGAATCAACCGGAAGCTGGGGCTAACGCAGCCACACTACTGGAGTGTTTTCATTACTGCCAACGGTTGCGGTGGGGAAAGATGACTTTTATTGTGTTTAGAATTGTACGAGGCAACGTAAACGAGTAAAAGAAAAAGGTGAGACTTGTTCATTTTACCAAGTCTCTTTAGGAAAGTCGAGTAAAGCGACTAAAAGAAGGAAGATGTGGCTTCAAGCGCTTCGCCGGCAGGACTTCACGCCGACACAAAACAGCAAAGTGTGTAATCAGCATTTTTTTATCTGGCATGGTCAAACTCTGTGGATTACGTTCCTGCATTACATCTTGGATATGGGAAACAGACAAAACAGAGAACAACCTCCCGCAGCAGAACAACATGCTACTGGACAGCTGATAAGCTAGCAGCAGCTAAGCTAGTTCTACGAGACCTCGCTGTACCTCAGTCCACTGCCTGTGTTGAAGTTTCAACCTGCGACATGCAAGGACATTCTTCCTTCAACCCCCTGAAGCAATAACATGTGAGTAAAATGTCAAAACATTCAGCTCTATAAAAATGAACAGACCACTGCACTGTTAGCCTGTAATCATTTGAACTATTTCTGCGTTGAAAAAATATACAGTAGTTTCCACAAGACAAACAGGTTTGTTGTTGTTTTTTTACATTGTTTGAGGTCTAACAGCACTGCATCTGAAAACATTTCGGCCATTTCTCTGTTTCTGTAAATTAATAGCAGTTTTGCTGGGAGCATCAGCTGTGACATGCTGTCACAGAAAAAAGGAGCAATCATCCTCTCAAACATACAGCAAGGCCGAGCTCAATTTGTGGCACTGGCATGTCGTACTGACACTTCCTATGACATGCCACATAATGGGAGAAAAAAATGATTAAATGGAATTAGTGTTGATAAAAAAATAACTAATGTATCTCAAGTATTAATTGTATAATAATATTTCTCAGTTGGAAAGGAATATACACATTGCTGGCATAAAGAAAATTCAGAAAATCTTATGGCATGTATGCTCAAACTGAGGTTGCTATTGAAAAATTAAATGCTCTAAATAATGTGTTAGGTTTAAATTACAAGTTCATGCAAATGATACAATTTTAATTAATTCATCTGAAAAAAAGATGCAGTTGTCACTAGTTTTAATGAAAACCCTGTACTGTATCTGCCTATTCCTCGACATTTCATTTTTGTAATACATCGTCCTTTGCATGTTATGGGTCAAAACTAATGCACGCACATGCACGAGAGGTGTGTGTTTGTGTGACAGTGAAGTTAACCATTCATTGCTCTGTGTGTATAAGCATACAGTTTAACTATACATAAGACTGTTTTGTTTATTGTGTTTTGAGGTCTTCATATTTGTCTTCAAAAATGACCGAAGCTGTTCTTCATCATTTACAGGTGGAGCAGACCAGACAAATCGCGCTGAAGTGTGCGTTCATGTGGAGCGACTGACTGGCCGAAGAAAATCTTTCCATCTTCTGGATGGGACCTGCACCCGATTCTGGAGGACATCATACACACCTGTGCTTACGTGACTCTTTTTCAAGCAAGGTAACGGTTGTCCTCTTTTCATTCAGACTTTGGACATTAACTTTATTTTCTATGCAAAATACAGAATGTGTGCAATTATTGAATGTAATAATTGAAATAAAAATGAAGCCATTTCAGTAATGCAGTTTATTTTGTTAACCAAAAAACTGGTAGAAACATCTTGATAACGTGCAAACTTCAGCTGGATTTTAATCAGTAAAATGAGAAAAGCTTCTGTTGTAATCATCTTGACATTGTGCAAAAACATCACAGGGAACTTCACAATTTCACAACTGTTTGCGTGTTTCTGCCTCAATTAAATCTGATTGTGCTTGTGAGACATTTAAAGATGTTTTGAACTTCTGGCAGGACTCTCAAATGCTGTGGAGACTGGACAGGGGGCCGCGGCCGTCAGCTACGTCATCTGCCAGAGTGTCTTGATCGAGAAATTGCAGCCAGGGGCTTTGAGCATACCTCAAAAGAAAAAAACATGTAACTTTAAAATCTAGACAAAATAAAGGAATTAAAGAAACATACAGATAAGCATTAGTGGTTTTTAAAGTTTATTACTTCACCTACAAAAGTCAACATTGGCTCCACGCTCAAAATGTCCTTGTGAAGACCAGCCAGCAGAGATGGGCTCATTCCGGTCATCAGGATGTTGTGGGTCAAAACGCAGGCTGTTCAGCCTTCTCCTGGAAATCTTCTCAACGCCGATGTCATGAGCCTTAAATGACACCAACATGAAAAATGTGGTTGATATCAAACACATATTAGCAAATCTGTTTGTAGAAGTGTTTTTTTTTTTTAAATGTCAAAAAACTATTCCAGATC
The DNA here is from genome assembly GCA_038048925.1 of Garcialebias charrua. Classification (NCBI taxonomy): domain Eukaryota; kingdom Metazoa; phylum Chordata; class Actinopteri; order Cyprinodontiformes; family Rivulidae; genus Garcialebias; species Garcialebias charrua. The sequence goes on along the minus strand of JBBPBX010014889.1, from coordinate 25,796 downwards.
TTACAATTGTAGAAAACATTTAAAACCGTACATATGTTATTGCATTTATTTATTATCTAGTGCCAATAGAAAACCACAATAATTAACATAATACAGTACAATAAACTATAATTGTACAATGTTGAATAGTCTTTTGACTGGAATAAGACAAAATAAGTGATATTGTATTATTCCAGTTGTTGGTGAAGTTTGACTGAAAGTCACCTTTCTGGGTATTTGTGTTATAAGCGTAATATGAAATTTCTGGAGGAACACTGATTAAACTCACTTTAAAACTTGCAGCTCATCCCAAGTAGCAGGTGCGGTTCGTTTTAAGGCTGGTCCCTTCCATGTACAAGGTAACTGGGTGCAGGTTGGTTTAGAATGTATTTCCAGCATGGTTGCAGCCACCTCCTTGTCTGCAAAAACAAACACAATATACAACCATATTGTATGTGTCATTATGGAATTCACATGCAAAATATATTGTTTGTAATATATTTAAGGTTTATCACACATTTAACTTTACGTCTAATAAAGTGTAAGCTGTATAAACAGCGTGTCAAAAGTGCAATATTAAATATGCCTTAACACTAAAACTTTCTCACATACTATCACTCAACACAAAGTTTTTAACACTAGACTCTGTCTCACCAAACGGGTTTTCACTAAACTCTCGGTCATGTGCTCATACAGTTTGCACTACTTCTCATACTTGCACTAATGTCTGTATTACATCACTGCCTATAATCATAATACTGTTTACATTCTCTGTTTACATTTATTAATACTGTTTACTTTTATTACTACTGCTTACATGTAATTACTACTGTTTACATTTATTTACACTACTCTAATATCTACACCACTGCTGGTACATATACAGTGTGCTCTGAACGGTCTTATTTAGGGATGCCCAATGTGCCTTACTGCATATGCCACTTTTTGCCTCTACAACAACATCAACTACTACCTCATACATATACTGTGTACATTGACTCATACGCTGCTTTGCCACTTTGCAAATGTCAATGCTAGAAACCTTTAGTTTATTTTAGTTATACTTTTTATACTCTTTTTTTATACCACTATGCAAAAAAAAAAAAAAAAAAAACAACTCAGGACAGTGTTAGTTTTACTATTTTTATGCTTATGTCTATTATTATATGTTTCAGTGTTTCAATGTTTAGATGTTTACTGTTGCACCGAGGGACTGAGAGAAACGCAATTTCGGTCCTGTGTATGTCCTGCACTGTACATATTGCAGATCTGACAATAAAGTTGACTTTGACTTTTGACTTTGACTTTGAAATACGTTATCAAACATAATTAAATTTTCCCAGGAAAGCTAATAAATGTATCTTTTGGGATAGTTTTTATTTTTCACATCACAACATCACCAATTGTCTCAAGTATAATTTAAAAAATAGTTTACAGAAATCAAATAAGAAATACAAGATACAAGATACAAGATACAAGAGCTTTTATTAACATTGCACCAGTTCTCACCAATACAACGTGATAATGTATACACAGTCGTCCAGAAGAGGGAGAGAATGTAAAGCTGCTGCATATTCAAACACATGACATACCATACCATACCATACCATTTTATTTATAAAGCACTTTAAACAGGAACAAGTCCACCAAAGTGCTGGACAAACAAACACGCAACAGGCAACACATACAATGAAGTACAACACGAAAAACATAAAAACATTGCAGATCATAAATCAAACGATCCAGTACACATCAGCTGGCATTGAAAGCGATGGAGTAGTAGTGAGTTTTTAACCGGGATTTGAAAACCGAGAGGGAGGGGGCCTGTTTGATGAGCAGCGGTAACTCGTTCCAGAGTCTTGGGCCTGCTACAGAGAACGCTCTGTCACCCCTGCGCTTAAGGCGAGTTTCTGGAACTATTAAGAGTACCTGATCCTCTGACCTCAAAGCACGAGGAGGGACATATGGGTGTATCAGATCCGAGAGATAGGCGGGGGCGAGACTGTTCAGCGATTTGTAGACATACATGAGATGTTCTTCAGCGCGGCCTCTCTCATCCGTCTCGGGATGAAGGTCAAATCAGATATGGAAAAAAGGAAAACACAATAGGTATCATTTGTGATATTCAAAAAAAGAATATATCAAAGATTGCCTTAAAACACTCTATGATAAAGTCCCAAAAACTCTATCAGCATTAAGCACATCCAGACAAGACATTGTTGCAGTTTGATGACATGCAAGGAGATCAAAGAGTCTGTGAGTAACATTCAGATAGCACAGTTCAGCAGTTGTTCAGCTTGGCGCCTCCGAGCACACCCACAGAGATCTCTGGGGGGGGGGGGGTCAGCAAGGTCTCTCAGCTTCACTCCAGGAGAATAGTTTCCAGACAGCCTTCTTTTCAAGGTCGTGTGCAGAAACCAGATTAGATAGTTTTTGTTTATCTTCAATCCAGGCCACAGTGTTCTTTTTGACTGCAGCCTTCCAAGTCCAGGTGCTGTTCAGGTCCAAAATCGGGACGCTGCAAACATTTGTGTGACTGACTCAAACGTCATGTTTTTGTTTACATAATGTGCTAATACTGACAGCTCTTATGAAGACATGGCACTAGTTATAGCAGCTAACAGAAGATGTTAAACCTGTAACAATAACCAAATCAGTCTAAATATCTGAAGTATTGATGTAAGAAATTTAAAACATTGTGTGACTGACTCAAACGTCATGTTTTTGTTTACATACTGTGCTAAGACATGGTGCTAGTTATAGCAGCTAAGAGAAGATGTTGAACCTGTAACAATAACCAAATCAGTCTAAATATCAGAAGTATTGGCGTGAGAAATTTAAAACATTGTGTGACTGACTCAAACGTCATGTTTTTGTTTACATACTGTACTGTGCTAAGACAGCTCTTATGAAGACATGGTGCTAGTTATAGCAGCTAACAGAAGATGTTAAACCTGTAACAATAACCAAATCAGTCTAAATATCAGAAGTATTGGCGTGAGAAATTTAAAACATTTATTTCTGATGCTTGGATATACAGGTTGTTGACAACTACACACAGCGACTCACCCTGCTGGACATTCACAAAAAGCCTGAAGGATTTCCCCATTTTCCATCAGCACACACAATCACCTCCTCTCGTATCCGTGGCACAATGTTCAGGCATTTTGACCAGTGGTTGTTCACTATTTTAAGAAATCAAGCTTCTAAAGTACAACTCGCAATCATTACGAAGCTCATCGGCTCCTTCCTTAGTCCCTACTTCCGTTTTCGATTCGCCGCAGCATTTTGCCGTCCAATCAGAACGCTCGTTTCAGGCGAGCTTTGCGTGATGACGTCAACTGGTAAAAGGTCTATTGGTGCAGGAAATGCAGTACTACAGTGTGCAATGGTCACAGCCAAAAGCAAATAGTTTGTGACAAATGCACACAGTGAATAGAGAAAATATGTTTGTGTGGGCACATGTGAATGTACAGTGTTCTGGTTGTATAATAATTCTTTTTTTTTGTCCTTCAGACAGATGGACATTCTAGCAATAATTTTTGAAGATTTTTGGGGTTATTTCGTGTGAAAAAATGTTATAAAAAGTTATGAATAACCATATTAAATGTAAAATCAATCTTTTGTTGACCCAAATATAATAAATATAACTGACTTTAACCAAAATTAAAGACATAATTTAAAGATGTTATTTCGTGTGAAAAAATGTTATAAAAAGTTATGAATAACCATATTAAATGTAAAATCAATCTTTTGTTGACCCAAATATAATAAATATAACTGACTTTAACCAAAATTAAAGACATAATTTAAATTCATTGCAAAAACCCATTGATTCTAATTGGGGTCATTTTTGACCCCACTCATGGAAGAATGTAGGTATTGGTCGTTTATGCATCAAAGGGTTAAGGCTCCCACATACTCGGGTGTACTGTTTGTACCCCATGAGCCGTACGGACACTGCGTGCACTCTGCAAACGGTTGAGACTTCATACACAAGCGTACACCCTGAGCAGCTGCAGCCTAAGCAG
>JBBPBX010014888.1:17636-50255 GCA_038048925.1 Garcialebias charrua | reverse complement strand
CTGACCATCAGTATCTTGGTGATTGTCATCAATTGTGGCATTGATGTTATTTGTGTGCTCAGAGTTACTATCAATGATAGTGCTACACATCACACCAGGTTTGTTCTCATTCTTTGAATTACCCCACACTTCGAACATCTGACGTATGTTCTCCATGTCTTCTGGGGACAGAGGGCTACGGCCTGTCTTCTTGAACTTTTGCGATTTTTTGCCTGTCTCGGACTGTTCCGTTCGAGGGGCAGGAGGGGCTTGACCTTGACCAGGGAGTTCCTGTTGGGACCCCCTTTTGTGATATGGTTTACTCTTGTGACCATCTTTCTTATCTCTAGGACGTGCGCCCCCCTTTTGAAATCGTTTTAGATACTCTGGGTCTTGTCTGAGCCACTGTGGTTCATAGTCATAGCGGGCACCCTCCCTACTGGGTCTGTTAGCTCGAAAATTCTGTTTTCTCTCATCCTTTTTAGGATGGGGAGTCGGTTTCCGCGACCCTTCCAGCTCCAGTGAGTTGTATTTGACCATTTCACCAGGACACACTTCAAAAGGTGTTTTGTTTGGTGTGCGACTTGTAAAAACATCTATCGCGCACTCTCTTATTTCTTCGATGGACCTCCGTTTGTAGTTCGCGCTGACATGAACTTTCTCCCTTATGTCAGGGCAGAGGTTTTGGCTGAAAATATACTTAAACCCTACCTCCTCCTCCATTTCAGGTTCGCATCTGTCCCCGAAATAGGCACGGAATATTCGGTCATAATATGACCTCGGGTGTTCATTCCTACCTTGCTTGATGTGATTTGCTGTTATGATGCCATCGGGCCCCGTGCAAGGAGTAAACTCCTTTATCAGCGCAGCACAGAGAAGACTGTAGTCTTTCATCACTGCTTCTCGTTGACGCTTCATAAAAGCATGCACCGTCCTGTCCGATGTTAACCTTAACAGACAGATTCTATCATCAGCTGTAGCGTCTGGGAAGCGTTGAAGCTGGAAATCAAGGTCCTCGAGATAGATCTTGGTTTCGTGTGAGCCCATCGGACCAGGAGCGAAGGTTTGAATGCTTTTAGCCATATTCCGTAGTTCAGCCATTGACAGAGGTATTTGTGGGTTTTTATCAGATCCACTTACCGGTGCATCCGGTGGGATTGTCGGTTTTAGAGGCCCTAAGGGACGGTGCGGTGGTGTCGGTGTTCTAGGCGGTGGTGTCGGTGTTCTAGGCGGTGGTGTTGGTGTTCTAGGCGGTGGTGTTGGTGTTCTAGGCTCATCTAGAGACTGACCCTTAATTAATGCCAGACGTTTTTTCTTTTCTTGGTTTAATTTGTATTCAGTTGAGGCCAGCTTCTCCCTGCATTCTTTTAATTCAGCGCGGTTGTCTGTACACTCGCGCTGTAATTCACAACACCGACTGTATAGTTCATCTTTTTCAAGAATGACCGCATCATGTCGTGCCTGAATCCTGACATTTTTCTGTGTGGTCTCATCGTATAACTTTAAAGTATGACCTTGGCATTTCATGAGTTCATCACGGGTCTCATTTGCATCCTGTAAACTTTTAGTTAAACGATCAATCTCAGCCTGTTTTTGTTTGTGAACCAGTTGAGTCGTATCGCTCGCCTGAGACTGTTTTAGTGACTGAACCTCCACCTGCAGTTCTTCAGCTTCAGCTCGAGCTAGTTGTAAATCAACATTTAATGTTGATCTTTCCGCCTTACGTTTGCTTTTTTCACGCTTCAAATCATGCTCTAGATCTGAATTCACTCTGACTTCCTGGTCCAACCTGGCCTTTAGTAACAGGGCCAGCTTTGCTAAACGCGCCATACTGACCTTTTTTGCTTCCTTTTTTAAGCGACTTTTTGACATTGTTGACAGTTCAGCGTTCAATGTCAGTGGAGTCAGTTCAGGCACCTTTTTGCCATAATCTGTGAACATTTTAGCAAGCTGCCCTAAAACCACATCAATACGGTCGGGCTCATGTTTTTCAGGCTCTTGATCTGGACCCTTAGGATCTGGGTCCACTGGCCCTGTGTCTGACTCTCTGTCAGACTCTGCATCAGACTCTTTGTTAGATTCTGCATCAGACTCTTTGTCAGACTCTGCATCAGACTCTTTGTCCGTTTCAGGTTTCGAATCAGGAGGACCCGTCTTTGGGTCTGAATCTGTAACCAGCGCCACATCTACTTCTTTTTCATCTGCCATCGTTATGTTTTGATTTTGTTTGAATCAAAATTTTGCAGAATTGTTTAATTCTTTTTTTAAAGAGAATGTATCTGGAGCGAGAAGTGTACTTTTTGTTTGTTATTTTAAATTCTTCATTTAAAATAAACTGAAGTCATTAATTTTACACAGAAAAACGTTAAAAATGCAACTTTTTAACTAAAAGTGTACAGATGTACAACAATTCTGTTTAAAATTCAGAGATGTGAAGACCTCAATGTGGAAATGCTCTGATCTCTATAATTTTTTATTTTTATTTAATTTGAAAATCAAATAAAAATTGCTGTTTTGAGTGTTATTCTAAATCTCTTCAGTATTTAAAATGAGCATAAATTGTTCGTCTGTACCTTTGTTATTCTAAAATTTTTATTTAAAATAAACAGGAATTTTTGTTTGTGTACAGAACAATTTTTTAAAGCTGGTAATTTCACCATAAAATGCTGACTTTTTTATGATGTTTTTGAGAAAACTCATCTGTCAACGTCTTTTAACCAACAGGGGGCAGCTTCGAGTCACGAGGAGACTAAATTTTTCATTCAGTATTTAAACTAAAACTACCTTTTAGAGTTAGTTTCTAGTGTGTTCGTGATAAACGCTCGAACTGCGGTCCTGTCAGAGACAAATCTATGTTGTTAGACAGTTTAGATGGCTTTAAAATGAGTTTTTAAACGCTCAGTGAAATCTCTTTTCACCGTGTGTGTGTGAATGTGAGTGCTTGTCGCTCGAAACGCACCAGGAAATGACGACACAAATAGGCGGGTCGACGCAGCGCGTCACCAGCTCTGCTGTGCTGAGCGAGGCGGAGCTCGCTACACAGATACGTGACGTCAACCAATCAATCACAGCGGTTGTAGTTCATTCCAAGCATTCATGGTAAACGTAGTTTTCTTACCTTCGCCCAATGTAGTACCGGAAATGACGACAAAGTGGGTTGGTCGCAACGGCGTGCGTTCCCACTACAGCGAATCAGCGCTCGCTACGAGTGATTGACAGCTCACAGCTCTCGTTTCATCCAATCACAGCTCATAAACAAACGTGTACTCGGACACGTAGCTCTAACGTTAGCTCGCACAACAGACCACAACTTTATAGACTCTTAAAACAACTCAAACGCTTCAATTTAACTCCCCAAAACTCTGAAACGTGCGGCGAACACACCTAGACAGGCCAACTTAGTTACGCTCAGTAACACAGCACTGCAGCTGTTGAACAAACACGGACTCTCTCGGAGCGCGTCAAGGTCGGTACCGGTCCACTTTGTCGTGGATCAGAAACTCGGGTCTGAACAGAACCACTATCCGACACGTTCTAACAGTAATATGCTTCTTTGACCTGCTCTAAAATGTAAAATACCACAACAGCAATCTTGTAGATGTTAAATTAGCTTTCAGGCTTCTGACTCGGCGGTCAAACAAAGCTTTGTACAGGAGTCTGCGTGAACTGGACCGAACCAGGACCAGAACCACCACAGACCACGGCTGACAAAACTTCACCTGAATGCTTCCAACAGCGTCTAACAGAGTTGAAACAATAATAATCTCACAGCTTCAAATGATAAAAACATGCAGAATCTGCCTGCTTTGAACACTTCCAGCCAAAAATTATTATCCTCAGAGTTTAAAACTTGGATCCTTTTATGCAAACATGACGTTACAGTTCATGACTGAGACCACAGATATCAATAAACTTTCAGAACCACGTACGAAGGCCACCAGATGTAAGAATTATTATGACCTTGACAGACAAAATCACTTGGACTGAGCCCACGAAGCAAGCCTTCTTAACATTGAAGCAGAAACTCATTCAAACAACTTCTTTGACTCTGCCTGACTATTCAAAACGTTTTACACTGACTGTTGATTGTAGAAACAGCTTTATGACATCAGTTCTTCTGCAAAAGCATGGAGACAAAATGAAACCTCTTGGTTTTTACTCAAAGAAATTAGACTCTGTGGCATTAGCTTTACCACCGTGCGTTCAAGCAGTTTGTGCTGCTGCAATGGCTGTGCAGATAACAGCTGACGTGATCTTGTTTCATGAGACAGACCTCCTTGTACCACATGCCGTGGATGTGTTGTTGCTGCAGAGCAAAATGAACATTTTGTCCCCAGCTCGCCACCTCTCCTACACCGCACTTTTGTTATCACAGAGCCACATAAACATCAAACGTTGTAATGTCTTAAACCCAGCAACATTTCTTCCACTCCCAGATGACGGAACACCTCACAGCTGTTTAGAAATCACTGAACAGGTTCATTTGCCCAGATCTGATTTAACTGACACACCTCTGACTGACGGGTTAGTTTGGTTTGTGGACGGATCATGTTTCAGGACTGACACTGGAAAAACTCAGACTGGTTATGCAATTGTCCAGCTCCCTGACGTTATCATAGAAGCAAAGCAGCTGTCCCACCATCACTCAGCTCAGGCTGCAGAAATAATTGCACTCACACGCGCATGCCAGCTGGCTGAAAGACAAAGTGTTACTGTTTACACGGACAGCCAGTACGCCCTCTCAACTCTGTTTTACTTTGCCAAGCAATGGGAAAACAGGGGTATGTTGACATCTAGTGGGAAACCTGTGACACATGCAAAACTTTTGACAGAACTTTTAAATTCCATCCACAAACCAAACAACATTTCTGTTTGCAAATGCACTGCTCACACCAGAAACACAGACTTTGTTTCAAATGGTAACAGATTTGCTGATTTTGTAGCTAAAGAAGCTGCTAAGGGAATTTATGGCTCATGTTTTTTGATGAGCTCACTGAATGAAGACATGATTAATAAATCAGTTCTTTTGGATATGCAAAAAGCTGCACCAAAACAGGAAAAACAGATGTGGGAGGCTCGAAATGCCCAGCAAAATCATGATGAGAACGGTTTATATCATATAAATAATAAACCAGTTCTACCAAAATCTCTGTTCAAAGCTGCAGCAATTGTAGCTCATGGGCTGTGCCATGTTTCAAGTGCTGGGATGATTGACATGATTCAAAGACATTTTACCACTTTTGGCCTTGATTCATTTTTGAAAGGTTTTTGTAAAGCTTGTCTTGTTTGCATCAGACACAACTCACAGGGTAATTTGAGACCTAAAAGGGGCTCTTTTCCAACACCTAATTACCCATTTCAAAGAATGTACATGGACTTCATTGAATTGTCACCTAGTGGTCTATTGTTGTTGCTGTTGTCCATTGTTGTCATAGTCCTTTGTTGAAACCATGACAGAGCCTGACAAACCAGGTCTCATGTTTGTCTGTTTTATGTTTTCTCATCTAAACTATCATGGCTATTTGGAGGACAGCGATACCCGAAGACCTTGCTCGAGATATGATCCTGAACGGATGGGATGAAGAGCCCATCCGTTGTATTGACTCAGGATCTGGCATCTTGAATGTAGAGGATACAGATTATTGTCCACCTGGACATGTCAGGCTGTCTGGAAACCAACCTGCCTCTGCTGAACAAGATCAGTCAGACATGGAGGAGTCCTCTGAGACCTCCAAAGAGGGAAAGGCTATTGTGTCCAACAGAATGAGCCACAAGGGCTCTTACTAGGCAGAGTTATCTCCCACTCAGGCTAAAACACCAAGCCACAATTTACTGAGAAGTCGGTCAGGGCCTGCATGGGTTTAGCACCCTCTCCAATAGATGCATGAAAGCCGTTTATCACTGATAGTATATTAGAAGAGGTGTTGACATGAACAAACATGGAGGGAAGAATAGTCTCAACAAGCAGAGGAAAAGAGTGAAAAATTCTAAGCAAACAGGAGCTCATGNATGAAGATCTGGGAGAGAGTTGTGGAAGCAAGACTTAGACAAGAGGTGACTATCTGTGAGCAACAGTATGGTTTCATGCCAAGAAAGAGCACCACAGATGCCATCTTTGCTTTGAGGATGTTGATAGAGAAGTACAGAGAGGGTCAGAAAGAACTCCATTGTGTGTTTGTGGATTTAGAAAAAGCATATGACAGGGTGCCAAGAGAGAGGTGTGGTATTGCATGAGGAAATCTGGAGTGGCAGAAAAGTATGTTAGACTGGTACAGGACATGTATGAGGACAGCAGGACAGTGGTGAGATGTGCTGTAGGAGTGACAGATAGCTTCAAGGTGGAGGTGGGATTGCATCAAGGATCGGCTCTGAGCCCCTTCTTGTTTGCTCTGGTGATGGACCGACTAACAGATGAGGTCAGGCAGGAATCCCCATGGACTATGATGTTTGCAGATGACATTGTGATCTGTGGTGAGAACAGGGAACAGGTGGAAGAGAACTTGGAGAGGTGGAGGTATTCACTTGAAAGAAGAGGAATGAAAGTCAGCTGTAGTAAGACAGAGTACATATGTGTGAATGAGAGGGAGGCTAGTGGAACAGTGAGGCAAGGTGCAGAGGTCACAAAGGTTCAGGACTTCAAGTACTTGGGGTCCACTATCCAGGAAAATGGGAAATGTGGTAAAGAAGTGAAAAAGAGAGTCCAGGCAGGATGGAGTGGATGGAGAAAAGTTTCAGGAGTGATTTGTGACAAAAAGGTGTCAGCAAAGGTCAAAGGAAAAGTTTACAAGACAGTGGTGAGACCAGCTATGTTGTATGGTCTGGAGACAGTGGCATTGACAAAAAGACAGGAGAAAGAACTGGAAGTGGCAGAAATGAAGATGCTGAGGTTCTCCTTAGGAGTGACAAGGATGGATAAGATCAGGAATGAGATCATCAGAGGTACAGCACATGTTGAACAACTGGGAGATAAAGTTAGGGAGGCCAGACTGAGATGGTTTGGACATGTCCAGAGGAGGGACAGTGGGTATATTGGTAGAAGGATGTTAGAAATGCAGCTGCCAGGAAAAAGACAAAGAGGAAGGCCAAAGAGGAGATATATGGATGCAGTTAGAGAGGACATGAAGGTAGCCTGGCCCTCGCCATTCCTACGCAGCTCCGCGCTCAATTCTCATTTCCCTTCACTGCTGGGTCTGGGACTTCTCCCATAGAGAAGGATTTCTCCGGTACTGTAGATTTTTGACCGGACCAATCAGAGAACAGAAGGGGCAGAGTTTTTGGCCCCTAACCCACGTCCCCACCTGTTCCAGCACGTAGCCAGCGAGCATTCGCATGTTCTCATTCAAAGCGATGCAAAGCGATGCAGGACTGTTTTATATGTGACACAAATGTATTAAATTCCCCTTCTTAATCCCTTATCTGGAGTTTTCTTTTGTTTTTTTGCCAAAAGTCAAGTGATCGCTCCCTCCTCCTCCCCCTCTGCTGAGTGCAAATTAATGAGGAAATGCCTCAGGTTGTCACGAGAGAATTAAACTAGGGTTTGACGTTGCTGCCCGAGTCCCTGCAGATTTTCTGGTCTTCTGGTGTGCTGGACCAGCGCTCCATGGTTTTATTTTATTTTTTTAGAACGTTTTATTAACATAAAAACACAGAATATGCAGCGGCAGCGAGAGAAAATACAGCAGGACCAATGTCAAGTTCACCAGACCACGGGGGAGCAGCCATATATGGCTCTGAGGGGGAGGGACCAGAATGCTTTTCCTGTTCAAAATTTTTCTAAGATCCAATGGTTTTGTTCCTCAGCAGAGGCCACGCCTCCAGCAAGAATCGGTTCTCTATGGAGAAAGTCCAGACCCTAGTACGAAGCGAAGTGAAGGACAAGGGTCTGGTTTTAACCAGGCTAACATGAAGGTAGTTGGAGTGAGGACAGAGGATGCAGAGGACAGAGTGAGGTGGAGGAGGATGACTCGCTGTCGCGACCCCTGAAAAGGGAAAAGCCGAAGAAAGAAGAAGAAGAAGAAGAAGAAGAAGAAGAAGAAGACAAGAGATGTCTCGACACTCAGGTCCAAGTTTTGAAAAAGGTGTCAGGAAGTTAAAATATTGTTCACTATTGACCCATTTGGTTGACTAGACAGTATTTTATTTAGAGTTGATGACTAACTGGAGTTGAAATGATCAGAGCCTGTTCCTTTGTTAGGTGTGTCTAACGCCAAATTTACACTACATGCGTTCCGGCTCCGCCCCGCTCCGCTCCGCAGGTCGCAGCTGAGCGTTTCAAGTCCAGTTTCCACTTCCTCCGCTCCGGTCCGCCTGGATGCGCCGCTCCGAGACGCATGCGCGGGAATTGCGAGATCGCGCGATAAATCAAGTGATAAATAAGGAAGTCAGAACAAAACAATTCATTCGGTGGAAGAAGGAGAACAACAGTAGAGACTGCCTCGCTGTTTGATTGTTTTTGTTTGATTGTTTCTCTCGTAAATGAGCGACAGGACATGGTTTGAGCGACAGGACGTGATTTATTACATTTCAGAATAAAATACTTTTTAAAATTTATTTATTTCTTGTATTGCGTTTGTAGGCGTAGTCATAAATGATAGTTTGACAGCATTTTTGTACAAATAAATCCGTATAGAGCTAGGATTAGTCCGCTCGTGGTGATTTTATTTTGTAAATACAGATGTTGTGCTCGTTCCTTTTCCTGTTGGTGCGACGTAATCTTTAAAAGTTGACTCCGGCACAGCTCCAGCGTCCGGCAGAAATAGGATCGGTTCTAATTTTGACGGACTGCCGTCCGCTCGCCGCTGCTCGCCGCCGCCGTGCGGAGCCAGTGTAAACGCTCTCATTGATTGTAATGGGTGTGTATTTGCTGCGGAGGTCGGACCGGAGCGGAGCCGGTATGCATGTAGTGTAAATTGGGGGTAATGCTCCTTTTTTCTGTCAGACAACTTTTACTTAAATGTGTTTACTGCAGTTAAAATGACACAGTGGTTTTGCTTTGTGTTAAATAAAAACGTTCAAAGATATAATCATTCTTCTTTCTTATTTTGCTTAATGACATTTAACTCTGCATGTCATCCCTGAAATTCTGATGCACAGAATCGCAAGTCCAAGTGTGATAGGTGTCACAGAGTAAACACAATAAAAACATACATTATCTGCAGCATTGTTCAAAACGGCACAACACCATTATTGTATTACAGACAGTGCTTTAAGTGGAAAAAAAACAAGTGCCGGTACTCTCCCTAATGTCATAATAATATGCATACCTGCAAACTCAGAAGGGATGAAAAAGGTGACAAACGTTGCGCCACCCCCCCCGAAAGATTTTGTAATTTTTTAACATGCTTCAGGTAAAAGTCATTTACTAACCTGATTTAATGAGAACATAAATAGGAAAGATTGTGTCAACCAAAAAATCAACAACCAACAACAGCAGCAAGTCAAATACAGCAGAACATTTTGCTAACAATGCGCTGCTCCGAGTCAACAGATGCATTTAAAAACTTAAGACTTATCTCTTCAGACAGGCTTTTGGTTAATTTTGTACATTGATTTTAGAGTTTGTTATGTTTTACCTTTTTGTATAGTACTTCTGTGATTTTATGATTTTATTTTTCCTTTTGTAAAGCACTATGTGACTCTCATGTCTGTGAAATGTGCTATATAAATAAAACTTACTTACTAACAGTAAAAACTCATTTCTTAAATATGCTGGTGAAGATGTTTTGCCAGAAATTTTGAATAAAGTAGATGCCATTTCCTGCATTCTGGTGTATTTTAACAAGTTGTTAAACATCTATGTTTACCTACATGTAAACACTTGATTCAATAACTATTTTAGAGACATCTAACAAAATAAAGTCAGGTCCTGTGGACAGATTAAAAAATTGTTTAAATTATTATTGATCATGCATCAGGATATTTTAGAGACACCTCATTCAACTAGTTCATATAGACATCATCCTGTTTTTAAACTCACTCCTGTGGCTAAGATAATGAAATTAATGTGACACTTTATCACAGTGGCTTTAGGGGTGCAATTGACTTTTATTTTGTTAATTTTTATTTAGTTTTATTTGTAACACAACATGCCATTTTACTAAACAATGGTGACACTCAACTGCATGTATAAAAATATTAATTTTACCCAATGAACAGGTGACATTTTAATAACCACCAACAGTGAATTTAGGAGGGGCTTTTTACAGTTTTCTGATTTAGTGATACACACCGTGGTGAAGATAGTTTAAGACTCCGTCATGTTTTCATCAGCGGGGTTCTCTCGTGTCGTCAATTTCAAAACTGCATGTTGCAGTTTTTTATCTTTGTGAAGCTTCAAGAGCTCCCACACGTTGGAGGAGTTAGGTCGAACAGTTTTCTCTGCGTCGTTCATTTGTAAAATTTACTTAATTTCCTTTGAAAACACCGCCTGTTCTACTTCCGCCTCCCTCGCGCTCTGTTGAACTCGTGCGAGTCGCGCTGCGGAGTTTTTTTTTTTTTTTACAGATTTCGCTGTCGTCTCCTCCCCCTGTCTATCCTGAGGTTGTGATTGGCCAAAATGACGCGCTCCACCAAATATGTTTTATTGTCGACAGATGCATTGCTGTTTCTTGAAATCCAGTCAGGGGGAAATGATGCCGTCTGCCACGGGTCTTTCAAGTGGAGAAGACAAAAATAAGTTCCGGAATGCACTGTACTCTTAAAAAAAGTCCCGGTACTCTCAGGGTTAAATTTTAGAAGTGGTGAAACTGCGTTCCAGTGCGTTCCGGCCCACTTAAAGCACTGATTACAGAAAATATACACACGGCAGACACACTTAATGTTATTGTAGAGACTATTGCATTAGGTAATACATTCAGCAAGTACTTTTACTTTGTAGTACTTATTTACATTTACTTAAGTAAAAACATTGATGTGGTTCTTCTACTTTTGCTAGAGTACATATTTGTCTATTTGTACTTTTACTTAAGTACAATGTTTGAGTGCTTTCTCCACCACTGGTAAAAGACTCCTGTGCTTTGTTAAAAAATCCCATCTGTTTTCTTACTCCTGGATGAAATAATGCAGTTTGATGTATTGAGGGGTTTGATTTTATTAGATTTGTTGATCTCCAGTCTTTGGTATGTCTTTTGTCATGAGGTTTGTAGTAAAATTCATAAAACTGTGTCTAAACCATGTAAAAAGTTTTGCACAAAACTGTCTTCATTCTTAACTCCATGTGGAGACATTTACAGTGATAAATAAATACCCAGCTCTATTAATGCCATCCAAGACATTTAATACTTTGTTCTATTTTTTGTTTGTTTGTAAAATGTGAATCAAATATTTTTACCAGAATGACTGGAAGACAGCTCATTACACCATGGGGGTGAGTGGAGCTGCTCAGTAATGTTGTTTCATAATTTAATACCAATCATAAGTTTATTTAAAATCTTGTATCTGCAAATAATTTGGATATTATATTCTACTCAAAACACTTTTCAGGACAACATTGTATTGATTTACAGTTATCTAACAATCTCCTCATTATAGTAATCAAACATCTAAGTTTTCCTGTGAATATGCCACTATTGTGTATAAAGAAAGTATTTGTTTTATGTTCAATTTAAAAAGTTTAGGTCTAATAATCTAAGTGTCAAAATAAACTAAATCACAAAGTCTCTAACTTGCACATTTGCTTCGTCAGATGTAATTGGTAATCTGCTGGCTATAACAATAAGGATCGCATAACATTTCTCATTCTCTTCACTTTTTTTCTACATCTAACTTCATTTAAAAGCTGCTGTGTTGGTGTCTTCATGAGAGATTTCACAGAAAAGTGGTTCATAACAAAGAGAAAAGGCAGGACCATTTGTTGTTGTGGCGGTATAACACCTGGCAGTGAGCATTTAATGAGTTTAACTAAGCTCATAAACAGACGGTCATAGTACTTACTCTTCTGGTTTCTTTCTTAGATTTTAGCATCAAGACAATTGTTTCAATTTACAATTGTTTTTATGTTTGTCTAAGAGTTTTTCCCTTTCTTTCCTCCCTGCTCTTGAACTAATATGACAGTGAAGGTGTTAGTGAAGAAGCTGAGTCTCGTGGTCTAAAGAGAAACTCATTCCACTGATTTGGAAATTTCTTCCACAGTTTTCAGTGGATTATTTTCTTCATAAACAGCTGTCAGTGGCCCTACCTTTTCCCAAATAGAAAGCATGTTTTTTGTCTTTGCACCCCCTCTAAATCACTTAGCTTCTCGAGTGTAGTATTTCTTCTAGCATTCGGTCCTTCATAATGTTGTTTTGCAGGCAGCTGTTCTGTTATCACCCTTCTAAAATAAATTTCCTGTGTCGAACTTGAACACCGTTGGGTAATTTAGCTCATAAGCAAGAATGTTAGAAAGCAATAGAAGTGGAAAAAAAGTTTTGATCTTGAGAGTTAGCTTACTTGGTTGTAAAAACACAAAAAATCAAAAGGTTAAACATCCAGTGACCAGAATCAGATTCAGTACTGTGCTTTTTTTCCCGCTATCTCCACATTTTTTCCAGGCTTCATACTGCAGTATGTTTAACAAGTACTACAAGTAAGAAGCGACTGCAGTGAGAGCAGTGTGACAAATAGCAGCAGATCAAGCAGAAAATGTGCAATGCTAAACATCAGTTACTGCACATGGGAGAAATGGTGTGTTTGTGCAGTGTTTGCTGTCCAAGGAGTTCTGGAGGGAAAGTAAAAAAAAAAATAGAGTTGCTCACAGCTGGGGACTTGCAATTGAATACATGGCTTCCTTTTTGGAGTTTAAAAAAATTATGTTGAGGAGGGCAGAAAATCTTGCTGGGGTTTCGAGTTTCTTTTGATGTGCCCTGATGACGATTATGAAATCCAATAAAAACTAATTAGGAAATTAGGTGGTGGATCAATAAAGTTTGCTCTAGTGGAGCATGCAGTGTGTGTGTGTGAGAGCGTGTGTGTGTGTGTGTGTGGTGGTCAGTTTCTTGTTGAGCCCCTCATGCCCAGGGAGTGTGTTTCAGCTCTGACCCGGCCAAAGCAATTGTTAGTGATATTCTCAGTGGATTCAGCCTGCTCTACCCTCATATATCTCTAATTTATATTTTGTTGACTGCTGGTTTTTTCATTCATGTGTAATCTAATTTGGTGTGTTCTCATTTTTGGTCATTTCAGTCTTCTAATGTTACATGTAATGTACTCTGAAACCTCTTTATTGCACCTTATTGCTCCAGCTTTGCATTACTTCATTTATGCATTTGGAGTTGGTTTGACTACCACAAAGACTGGCTGGTTTGAGAGGACAGGGAGGAGGAACAGATACACAATGGCGGGTTCAGGATGGAGGCCATCTGTGTTTTTTTTTTTTTACAGCAATTGACAACATTGACAGCAATAAGAACAGTCGTTTTCAAACTGGGCGGCACGGTGGCTCAGTTGGTCGAGCTGTTTGCCTCTCAGCGAGAAGGTTGCTGATTCAAATCCCGGCCCAGGACCTTTCTGGGTGGAGTTTGCATGTTCTCTCCGTGCATGCGTGGGTTTTCTCCAGGCACTCAAGTTTCCTCCCACAGTCCAAAAACATGCATGTTAGATTGATTGGTAACTCTAAATTGTCTCTAGGTGTGAGTGAGAGAGGGAATAAAAGAGCTGATAGTTGTTTACTCATCTGTTGTTTAATTAAAGGCCTCTTTTCTTTATGCTTCCATTGTTTGAATCGCTCGGCCGGAGTCCCGGCATGGGTCAAAAGGTTAACAGCCATCAACTGTGCCTCCCCCTTCTCTCTCTCTTGCTCTCTTTTTAAAGGGGCCCCTCACAGAGGCACTGTTTCACCTGCAGCCCAGTCCCTGTTGTTTGAAGTGCTTCTGTTTAGAGGCTGCTTGTGATTGGTGGAGAAGGGCGTGGTTGATTGGATAGTTTTGTATCTTGTCAGCCGGGGAGCGACCTCGCGCGTGCAATCTGTCTGCATCCTGAGGAAGGCTGGAGAGTCGACACAGCAGCGCCTCGCCTCTCCTCTCCTCTCTCTCCTCCCCTCGCCGCCGCCTCTCCGCTCGGCTTCACTCGGCAGCGGCGCGTGGCCCCGGCACCCTGTTTACCCTGCCAGCTAAATGGAGTTTGTCAGGTTTGTCAATATGATTGATTTCTCTGATTTTGCAAGCTTCCTTGTGTAAGAAGAAGAAAAAAACAACTTGATGATTTCATTTGACCGGGGGAAAGGGAGGAAAGGAGTTTTATTGTGTGTCTGTCGCTGATGTTGTGTCACTGTTGTTGGTTGTTGTGCGGTTCACACGAGGCGAGCAGCTGTCAGGTTGACTTTGTCACCGACAGTTCATGGTCCTGATAGGAGCAGAACATTGTCACAGATACATATCTGCAGCAGAGCTCTGCTGGATGTTGTTGTTTACCTGTTTACAGGTTTACTGATTGTTGACAAAACTGCTTTTTGTTTTTGTTTATTAGGACGTGTTTGAACTTAGCTGGAGCTTTTACTGGAAGTTGACGAGTGCCTTTTTCACAGTTTGATCAGATTTATTTAGCGTGCAGACAGTGAGCGGACCAGTTGAGCAGCTCTCACTTTGTTCCGTGAGCTCTTTGAATTAGAGAAAGTTCTTAGAAAAACTGCAAACAGGTTTGGCTTTTCTACTTTAAACTAAAAGCTTTACTTTCTCCTTAACGAAATTATCCTGATTTACTTCAGAAAAACGACTTTTTTCATTTTTCAAGTGACGTTTTCTCAATTGATTGTCTTCTTTCTGGACTTAATGAGCGCTGATGAGACTGTTCTTGCTCTCCGGACTCGTTCTCGCTCTTCTCGTGGTGTCACAGAGAACTAAGACGCTCGTTCTCGCTCTTCTCGTGGTGTCACAGAGAACTAAGACGCTCGTTCTCGCTCTTCTCGTGGTGTCACAGAGAACTAAGACGCTCGTTCTCGCTCTTCTCGTGGTGTCACAGAGAACTAAGACGCTCGTTCTCGCTCTTCTCGTGGTGTCACAGAGAACTAAGACGCTCGTTCTCGCTCTTCTCGTGGTGTCACAGAGAACTAAGGCTGGCACCGCTCTATATTCCACACACACTAAGTTGTCACTCCAGATGTCATGGCTCTCGTCTCACTGCTGTGTGAGTTACAGTTCATGGGTTTGTGTAAGCTGGATGCACTTACGGCTCTGTTTGGGCTTCTTGTTGACCTTCTGTTGTTTTATGCACACTTTATAATCATTTGACTGCAATAACGAAAGTTAAACGTCTTATTTTCAGGCAGTTTTCTTTTTGCAGTTAGTTGAAACTTTCTTTGTTACATCAGTGTTAAAAAGTGGGTGCTGTTTTGTTTTTTAAAGCGTGCCATGTGGCAGCTGAGGATCCTACACGGGGCAGTGTTGGTTCTCCATGCAGCTGTGCAGTTGGGGCGAGCTGATTGGGCTGACAGTTTGTAATCAAAGTTGATTTATTGTTCATTAGTAGTGCATTAGCCCTTTCAGGCAGGAACGGTATTTGTGCAGCGGCCTGTCAAGGCAAGGGGCTGCCAGCACCTGTCATTTCCAAACCATGACACATGCAACCAGATATTAGCTGTGTACCAGGAGAGGAGGCGCAGAGCCCCACAGCTCGCTGGGGTATCCTGTACAGGGACGGGGCTTTGCTTTGTACTGGAGGTAGCGAGCCAAGAGAGAAGGAAGGGAGTAGTTTAGCAGTGATCCAGCTGCTGCCTGCTGTTAGTCCCTGGCATTTCAAACTAAAACGTGTTTTTACTTGAAAACAGCTTCTTTTTTGTTTTGTTTTGAAGGGTCATTACTGCTCGGAGCATGTCTCTGTTTCAAACAGATTAACTTTACACTTGAGATGGCATGTGTCTCTAAAGGTTGGGATAATGTGGATTACATGGAGTGGAGGGTTTAATGGTGGAAAATCTTTTTCATCACTTGTTTCAGTCACAACCTGTACGTTTATAAAACGATTAGGCATGTGAGGTCATCGGCACGTTAGACTCAAAATGGAGTGGATTATCAGAAAATGTATTGAAATAAGTTAGCCGTGCGTTTCATACAAATCACACAAGACAAAATTCAGAGAGTCAAGCAGCAACTTCTTGTCTGCCGTCATGGAAACAGGGATTAACTTAGCTTCTCTGTTGTGCAGAGGATCAAACGGTCAGGACGAGGATGCGTTAGTCATTGTTTCATTTAAAAAAGGGGATTTTACAGCAACGATCTTAATTAAATCTCACACACCGCCTCTGACAACACGCTGCCGTGCTGAATGGCCACGCAGATTACACCGGCGGCGGTGCTGAGGTGCGTCCAGGCGAGCAGTGGAGCAGTCAGTCACAGAAACATGGTGATCCAGGTTTCTGAACTTCATTATGGTGTGAACCACGTCCCTGGAGGTGTGGTCTGTAAGGTCAAACACAGAGACAGGACACTGAGCCACACGTGGCAACATTCACTGCATGTAGCCCTTTCACTTTAAAGCTACATCAATGAATCAGCGTCAGTTAATCATTTAAAGTAACGCTCATTTTTACTTTACATTTTTTTATAATCCGTGTTATATTTTAGCAGTAAAGCATATTTTCTGAGCAAATGATTAAAACACTGTTTTTATTGCTGCATCTTGGGATAGTCAGAGGTTGGTGTGTGTTCTGAGGTAAAAGTGGATTGGTTGATGTGTGTGTGTGCAGCGAGTGGCGGCTGCCTCCAGCGTGCGTGAACCAGCTCTCAGCTGTTGTCGGGGCGAGAGCTGGCTCGTCGGCTCGGTGTTGATCTAAACGGCCAGGCCCGGGTCGAGCCGCAGCACAGACCTGTTTGTTTGTGATCCAGGAGTTCATTAAAACTCAATTTTAGCTTTTGTTTTTACAGTTGCTGCAGATCATTTGTGCTGCAGCCTCCAACACCCAGAGCACGGAGCGCGTCGCTCGTGGTGCACGGAGACAAACGTGTCTGTGATTAGCCTGTTTATGTTGGCTGTAAATATTTTTAAAACGGCTTGATTGTAGATGACGAGGAAGGAATTTACCAGGCTGGAGTTATGTGGGGGATAAGTAGCTTTAAATTGTGGGATGTGCTTGTCTTGTTTGGAAACACATAACTCTGTTTAAATTGTAGGAATTTGTGGAGAAATTGTTAATATTTCATTATTCTGCGTGAAAGCGATTATTGTGAGCGCACGGTGCTTTTTCACTTCAGAGATTTCAATCAACCTGAATGGCTAATATGGAATTATCCTTCCAGTCTTGTCAGTGACTAATTATGTTCACACGTCACTTAAATGCAAGAGCTGCCGTGAAATCCTTGTTTCTGCCCCGTTTTCACGCAGGAGCTCACAGTCGGGACGGGAAGTCGTTTCCTGGCGCCGCAGTAGGCCGCGGTGAAATAACGGCATCACACGGACTGGACTCTGTGATTGTTCTTGTTACTTCTTCATTCTATTTGATGCCCCCAGAAAACAAGATGACCCCGGGGAGCACAAATGAACATTTGATCATTCCCTCCACTCTTACCTTGTTCCAGCCCTCCTGTGATTTATCTTCCTGATCTTCAGTCACGTTTGTCTGGACGGTGTTGGAGCGGCGGCCGTCTGACTTGTGATTGGATGACGTGCACATGGGCGACTTTCACATGTACAACGTTCTGGTTATCAGATGTTGCTCTGATCAGTGCACACATACAAGTGGGCGTTCAGCACATTCCCATGAAGGATAAATAATTTGTGCACCTGTCAGTGTTGGCGTGCATGTGCAGAGAACAAAAAGAATATTCACACACTGATTATTGTTGTTTGAGATCAAAGGAACACACAGTATTTTAAAGGATTCAAGATGAGTTTCTGTGTTTAAATACTGAAATAAAGTACAAATATGTGTCGTGCTCCGTTTAGAAAATGTGATTTTCATTTCCAGCACTTTACGGGCTGTGCACGTGCCACACGTCAGCGTGATGTGTTTGTCCTGCAGGCCTGTGCTGGTACAGTATGTTGCCTCCAGTCACTCTGCAGCTGTGCCAGAACGTTCCAAGCTTGAATGTTTATGTACGGAGGCACCTGGAGAACGCCACACCTTCATGAAATTCATAAACGTCAGCTATTTCTGGCATCCCCAGAATGTCCTCTTTTTCACACCCTCACGTTGGGACACTAGATTAGAGCTGATCCCTCCTCTTACTAGTCTCCTTTTAGACCATCTTTAGTGGGTGATGTATTTTCGTGGCTCATCTGGAGTCATGATGCCATGCAGGAGATAAGGGAGGGAGAGCTCGAAATGGCAACTGGCGCCCCGCGTTTGCATTAAATGGGCATGATGTAGCGGCCAAGGCTCTGTTTTTCAGGTGAAGTGCTCCTCCCGCCCTTCCACTCAATCGGCGCCCGTCTTGTGCAGATTTTCACTCCTTCAGCACAGGATTAAATGGTAGTAGTTACACTGATCAATAGGTTAAGAAGCAACAATCCCTCTTGCTGCTAATGACCTCAGTAGTAATGGGTAATAAAACGAGGTCTGTAACAGGCTGTGTGTGGAGCGAGCTGCTCCAGCTGTACGTACAGCGAGCCAGGCGCTCCTGAACTGGACACTCTCCAGTTAATGCTGCCGCATTCAAATCTCATGCTTTTACTTAAATGTGTCAAATTAAAGTTCTCATCCCTGCGCGGTGTATGAAACACTGATTATACTTGTAGGAAATAATTAATAAAAACGTGGTGTTTTCTGTTCTTCCTGCACACGTCAGGTTTAGATGTGCTCCGTGTCTCACGCCACTTCACTGGACGTGCGTGTCAGCGGGCGAGATGCTTGGTTGACCTTCAAAATAGTTCATCAAAATGACTAATGCCCGGAGAGAGAGAAAAGGACTTCAGTGGATAATGACTGTGAAATGAGGAAACGGGAGGCCGGGGCTATGCAAATGACTGGACGAGTCACGTGCACAAGTCAAGATGAGCTGCATGTGAAGACGGAGCACACGGGGGATGAATGCTGCAGTTTGCTCCTCGCATACCCCTACTGCTGGAAATGAGAGATGTGAAGCGTGTGCTGGTCCTGGGTGGGGTCGAGCCTCCTTCTTTCTCCAGTCCGGCGGAGTCTGGAGCTGCTCTATAAAGTTAACGGAGGCGGAGTCTGGAGCTGCTCTATAAAGTTAACGGAGGCGGAGTCTGGAGCTGCTCTATAAAGTTAACGGAGGCGGAGCTGCTCTATAAAGTTAACGGAGGCGGAGTCTGGAGCTGCTCTATAAAGTTAACGGAGGCGGAGTCTGGAGCTGCTCTATAAAGTTAACGGAGGCGGAGTCTGGAGCTGCTCTATAAAGTTAACGGAGGCGGAGTCTGGAGCTGCTCTATAAAGTTAACGGAGGCGGAGTCTGGAGCTGCTCTGTAAAGTTAACGGAGGCGGAGTCTGGAGCTGCTCTATAAAGTTAACGGAGGCGGAGTCTGGAGCTGCTCTGTAAAGTTAACGGAGGCGGAGTCTGGAGCTGCTCTATAAAGTTAACGGAGGCGGAGTCTGGAGCTGCTCTATAAAGTTAACGGAGGCGGAGTCTGGAGCTGCTCTATAAAGTTAACGGAGGCGGAGTCTGGAGCTGCTCTATAAAGTTAACGGAGGCGGAGTCTGGAGCTGCTCTATAAAGTTAACGGAGGCGGAGTCTGGAGCTGCTCTATAAAGTTAACGGAGAGCATCACAGCCGCTCCGTCCGAATTGATATTACTGCCCTTTCTTCTGCAAGCTGCTCATTACAGCAGAGCTTTGTTTTTGTTTAATGCTGCAGTGGGGAGAATGATTAAGGTTATATGCATGAAGGTTACACACACACACACACACACACACACACACACACACACACACACACACACACACACACACACACACACAGAAAAACTAGTTACAGGACAAGATCTTAAACAACTAAATTACATCCAGAAAAGCATGAAAAATTCAAAGGGGTGTCATTAGCTGTGAGATGCTCCGTCACTCCGAGCATGCTGGTGCAGACACACTGTCACCAGTCGTGTCTCTTCTATCCGCTGCGTCAGAGACACTTTGAGGCTCATTTATGTCCTCTCAGATATATTTTTTTAAATATATATATACACACACACAGAAAAAGTCATTGACACAACAAGTTAACAGCAGCTCAGCATCTTGCACGTCTCAGTTGCAGTTTGTCACACAAATGCCGGTGGAAGGAGCTTTAATGGTGTTTCACATCGTCTCTGTGAGTGGCAGCATCCAGACACACTTCCACTCCCTGATGTCGCCAGAGCAATTAAAGCACCCTGACAACTGTGAGGGCCCCTTTCAGTGTCACAACAAATCACTTGTTTGGAGGAGTCGTGCACTCACACCTTTCTTAGAGGCCTGCGTGCTCGTCTTCACCATGGCTCCTCCTCCTCCGGGCACTCGATCTCTGCAGAAACGCAGATCTCTGCTGACAGCGTCTCTAATGAGATGCTCTTATAGGACGTGACGCACGCGTGCAGCGAGCGCGCCGCAGTCCTTCATGTCCTCAGGTAGGACACGTCTGCTGTGTTCTACAAACAAACTCAGAGGGACTGTGCAGCCGACTGGATCACAAGTTCAGGAGTTTCACTCATCAGACGCCCTCTGACCTGATCCTGCTCATTCTCTTTCATTCAGTGGTGTCTTGGAAACAACTTAACATATATCTTTTATTTATATATTTTGCTGAAGATTTTGCACACATTTATAACTAGAAATGGACCTTTAGTGTTTTTCATATTTATATTTTTAATCTATTTTAAGCCCAAGTTTAACATAGTTGTTAAAGTTTTATCTCATATTTCTATAATTTCAGTAGGGGTGCATTGATAAATCAGCTGGCTGAGTTGTTTAATTTTGGGAGATTGGAGATTGGCCGATGCATGAAAAAATGATTTTACAGATTTTTGTTTTTGTAGTTTTAACAACAATTGTCTAAATGTCATTTATATTTCAGAGCACTACCTCATGGCAAGTTAAAACAAGCTTGTATTGTTTCTAGGATATTGTTCAACGGTATGTGTTTCCATAAAATAAGACTGGGAAATTGAAGGTGCATCGTGACCTTATAACACCTGACAGTGTCACTTATAAACAAAACCGGTATCAGCAGGTCTTTTTAGAGATCGTGATCAGTCAGTACACCTCTACATTTCAGTTATTGCTCTGTGTTGTACGGTGCATGTAGTTTTAGTGTCTGACAGCTCTGTGTTGTTGTGGATGCAGGTTCCAGTGTCAGTGGCTATGATGACGCCTCAAGTGATAACTCCTCAACAAATGCAGCAGATTCTCCAGCAGCAGGTCCTGAGCCCTCAGCAGCTCCAGGTCCTTCTCCAGCAGCAGCAGGCCCTCATGTTACAGCAGGTACCGTGCAAGTCTCCAACGCTGTCACTGATTCCAGCCTGAGTGTCGTGTTTCAAACAAGCTAAAAATCCTCCAGGATCAATTTACTTTGAACTTCTCTTGTTAAGCCTACAAAAAAAAAAAAAAAACGACATTCCTCAAAGTGTTGGAAGTGCTCACAGAATTGGCCGCTGAGAGTCTGCAGCTGTCGAACTCAAACTTATTTGTCACCTTCTTGTGTTTTCTGCAGCAGCAACTTCAAGAGTTCTACAAGAAGCAGCAAGAAACGCTCCACCTGCAGCTCCTGCAGCAGCATGCAGGCAGCAAGCAGAGCAA
Organism: Garcialebias charrua; assembly: GCA_038048925.1. Taxonomy (NCBI): domain Eukaryota; kingdom Metazoa; phylum Chordata; class Actinopteri; order Cyprinodontiformes; family Rivulidae; genus Garcialebias; species Garcialebias charrua. The sequence goes on along the minus strand of JBBPBX010014888.1, from coordinate 28,648 downwards.
AGAGGTAGGCTGACATCACTGCACACGGAGCATGAAGGCATGTGTGCTCCTCCCTCCACTCCATCTGCCTTCAGACTGGTGTGTGTGTGTGTGTGTGTGTGTGTGCGCGTGCGTGCGTGCGGGGTGGGGGGGAGTCAAGTGCACTCATGCTTCTGATTAGCATGTCAGACTTGCTAGCTAAATGTTAACTGACTGATACTGTGTAAGAAAACAGCCCCTTTTGTCTTAACCTGCCTCAAAGTTAAATGTGTAATATTTTACTAAAACTTTGACTTATTTTACTGTGTTTTTAAGTAAACAAGTCACTTTCATATATACCGTATTTTTCAGACTATAAGGCGCACTTAAAATCTTTTGAATTTTCTCAAAAATCAACAGTGAGCCTTATAATCAGGTGTGCCTTATGTATTAACTCTGGTTGTGCTCACTGACCTCAAACTTATTTTATGTGTTTATTGTGAATGAGTTGAATAAAGTTTGACTTATCTGATTGTTTTGTTTCACTTAGTGTGCCTTATAGTCCAAAAAAATGCAGTACTTAATATCAGTGTTTCTCCTACCAAGATCCAAGGAGGGCGCCCCGCCCTATCAACAGGACTGAGCGCCCTGCCTACCGAACTGCCCCCGCACGTCAACTGATGGCAATGCTGTTGCGCTAAGTGCAATAAAGCTGTAGTGCACCGTTTCTCTCACTGAGCTGCACTTCAACACCACTACTACCCCCCCCCCCGACAAAAATCACAGGAAAGATGAGCACCCTCCCAAAGCAAGTGACCTAAGGAAAACATTGCATATACTGTATATAGTCCCCGACCTAAGGCATCTCGGACTTACGAACGCATCGCATTAAAAAAAGATTATTTTATTTAAATAAATGAATACATGAATACATGTACAGTACTGTACAGTCACCAAGCACTTAGCCTATCCTAATACAGTTTTTAAAGATGAAGGAGTGAGTTGAATTGTCTCCCTCCTCCCTAGCAGGCTCCATTCACATAAAGGGAGCTAGCTTCCATCTAGAGCTAGCTCCCTTCATGTAAAAGGGAGACGATTCAACTCACTCCTTCATCTTTAAAAACTGTGTTAGGATAGGCTAAGTGCTTGGCGACTGTACAGTACTGTACATGTATTCATCCATCCATCCATCCATCCATCCATCCATCCATTTTTGTCCGCTTATCCGGGGTCGGGTCGCGGGAGTAGCAGCTTAAAGGGGACCACATATTCAAAATTCACTTTTTAATGTTTTTTTTACTCAACTTTGGGTATTTACTCCATAAAAAAACAGTCCTAAGGCCAAAAAAATGCACCCAGTGGTTTATTTACTCTAAGTAGATTTATTTAACTGTGATAAGATAGGTTTCGTTTTGAAATCATCGCGCCTGTTACGTCACAGGCGCGAGGACAACCCACCTCGAACCTGAGTCCAGCCCCCTCACCTAGCAACCCCTGGTGCGGCTCAACCCACTCCAGTATAAAAGAGTTGACGGTTGTTTTTCCTGATTTCATGGCTAAAAATGTCACAGAGTCTAGCCAGCTAACTCTCTGACCCTCGTGGCGCAGATAATGGATTTAAAATTGATAGTTTTCAGATGGGAACAGATGCGCATGTTTCTGTGTGTGTGTGTGTGTTGGTTTATGTGTCATTAGCAGGACAGACTACTTAACGCAACCAAACCCGTGTGTGCGCGTGTGTGTGTGTCCTCACATACAGGTTCAGCCTGAGCCAAGATCACTTGGAGCTCCTATTTAATTCCATCAGAGCGTCAGGTAGTGTTGATAAAAAGAAAGCCCGCTGTGAGTGTGTGTGTGTGTGTGTGTGTGTGCCGGCCCGCACGTGCTCCTCGGAGGGACGCAGATAAAAAAGCCCCCGCTGTGCTGCTGTGCTTGTGTGTGTGTGTGCTTTGCTCCCCTACAGCTGCGCCACAGGCAGAAGGAGGGAGAGTCAGAGGGAGGGAGAGTCAGAGGGAGGGAGAGTCAGAAGGAGGCAAAAGAAACGTGCAGTAACTTCCTCGTCTGCCTTTGGAGGGCGGAGTTAATGTGAGCAGATCTTTGAAGGGCGTGCCACAAGACCTCCTCATCATAAACCGGTCGTTCAAAACGAAAGTTAAAAATGGCAGAATTAAAAAGGGTATAATTGATTATCTAAGAATTATTTTGTGTATTAAATTGAATGAACACTGTTTTTTAACCCCAAAGAAATACCATAAAAATTTTAAAAAGCAATATGTGGTCCCCTTTAAGTAGGGAGGCCCAGACTTCCCTCTCCCCAGCCACTTGAAGCAGCTCCTCTGGGGGAATCCCAAGGCGTTCCCAGGCCAGCCGAGAGACATAGTCCCTCCAGCGTGTCCTGGGTCTTCCTCTGGGTCTCCTCCCGGTGGGACATGCCCGGAACACCTCACCAGGGAGGCGTCCAGGAGGCATCCTAACCAGATGCCCGAGCCACCTCAACTGGCTCCTCTCGATGTGGAGAAGCAGCGGCTCTACTCCGAGTCCCTCCCGGATGACTGAGCTTCTCACCCTATCTCTAAGGGAGAGTCCAGACACCCTGCGGAGAAAACTCATTTCAGCCGCTTGTATCCGAGATCTCGTTCTTTCGGTCACAACCCAAAGCTCATGACCATAGATGAGGGTGGGAACGTAGATCGATCGGTAAATTGAGAGCTTTGCCTTTTGACTCAGCTCTCTCTTCACCACGACAGACCGGTACAGCGCCCGCTTCACTGCGGATGCTGCACCTATCCGCCTATCGATCTCACGCTCCAGTTTTCCCTCATTCGTGAACAAGATCCCGAGATACTTAAACTCCTCCACTTGGGGCAGGACCTCCTCCCCGACCCGGAGAGGGCATGCTACCCTTTTCCGGCTCAAGACCATGGCCTCGGATTTGGAGGAACTGATCCTCATCCCGGCCGCATCACACTCGGCTGCAAACCGCTCCAGCGAAAGCTGTAGATCACGATCTGATGAAGCCAATAGGACCACATCATCTGCAAAAAACAGAGAAGCGATTCTAAGGCCACCAAAACGGATCCTCTCAACACCTTGGCTGCGCCTAGAAATTCTGTCCATAAAAGTTATGAACAGAATCGGTGACAAAGGGCAACCTTGGCGGAGTCCAACTCTCACTGGAAACGAGCCTGACTTACTGCCGGCAATGCGGACCAAGCTCTGACACCGGTCGTACAGGGACCTAACAGCCCATATCAATGGGCCTGGTACCCCATACTCCCGGAGTACCCCCCACAGAACCCCCCGAGGGACGCGGTCGAATGCCTTCTCCAAGTCCACAAAGCACATGTAAACTGGTTGGGCAAACTCCCACGCACCCTCCAGGACCCTGCTGAGGGTGTAGAGCTGGTCCAGTGTTCCACGACCAGCACGAAAACCACATTGCTCCTCCTGAATCCGAGGTTCGACTATCCGACGGACCCTCCTCTCCAGAACCCCTGAATAGACCTTACCAGGGAGGCTTAAGAGTGTGATCCCCCTATAGTTGGAACACACCCTACGGTCCCCCTTTTTGAATAGGGGAACCACCACCCCAGTCTGCCAATCCAAGGGAACTGCCCCCGATGTCCACGCGATATTGCAGAGTCGCGTAAGCCAACACAACCCCACAACATCCAGAGCCCTAAGGAACTCAGGGCGAATCTCATCCACCCCCGGAGCCCTGCCACCGCGGAGCTTTTTAACCACCTCGGTGACCTCAGCTCCAGAGATTGGAGAGCCCGACCCAAAGTCCCCAGGCTCCGCTTCCTCAGTGGAAGACGTGCCAGTAGGATTGAGGAGGTCTTCGAAGTATTCCGCCCACCGACTCACAACATCCCGAGTTGAGGTCAACAGCACGCCATCCCCACCATAAATGGTGTTGGTCGCGTACCGCTTTCCCCCCTGAGACGCCGGATGGTGGACCAGAATCGCCTCGAAGCCGTACGGAAGTCATTCTCCATGGCCTCTCCGAACTCCTCCCACGCCCGAGTTTTTGCCTCAGCAACCACCCGAGCCGCATGCCGCTTGGACTGTCGGTACCTATCTGCTGCTTCCGGGGTCCCACAGGCCAAAAAGGCCCAATAGGACTCCTTCTTCAGCATGACAGCATCCCTCACCGCCGGTGTCCACCACCGGGTTCGAGGGTTGCCACCACGACAGGCACCAACAACCTTGCGGCCACAACTCTGATAAGCTACCTCGACAATAGAGGCGCGGAACATGGCCCACTCGGACTCAATGTCCCCCGCCTCCCTCGGAACGTGTTCAAAGCTCTCCCGGAGGTGGGAGTTAAAGCTCCGTCTTACGGGAGACTCTGCCAGACGTTCCCAGCAGACCCTCACAATACGTTTGGGTCTGCCAGGTCTGACCGGCATCCTCCCCCACCATCGGAGCCAACTCACCACCAGGTAGTGGTCAGTGGACAGCTCCGCCCCTCTCTTCACCCGAGTGTCCAGGACATGCGGCCGCAGATCAGATGAGACGACAACAAAGTCGATCATCGAACTGCGACCTAGGGTGTCCTGGTGCCAAGAGCACATATGGACACCCTTATGCCTGAACATGGTGTTCGTTATGGACAATCCATGACGAGCACAGAAGTCCAATAACAGAACACCACTCGGGTTCAGATCAGGGGGGCCGTTCCTCCCAACCACACCCCTCCAGGTCTCACTGTCATTGCCCACGTGAGCGTTGAAGTCCCCCAGTAGAACAAGGGAGTCCCCAGGAGGTGCACTCTCCAATACCCCCTCCAAGGACTCCAAAAAGGGTGGGTAATCTGCGCTGCCGTTTGGCGCATAGGCACAAACAACAGTCAGAGCCCGTCCCCCCACACGTAGGCGAAGGGAGGCTACCCTCTCGTTCACCGGGGTGAACCCCAACGTACAGGCACCAAGATGGGGGGCAACAAGTATGCCCACTCCTGCTCGGCGCCTCTCACCAGGGGCAACTCCAGAGTGGAAGAGTGTCCAACCCCTCTCAAGGAAACTGGTTCCAGAGCCAGAGCCATGCGTTGAGGTGAGTCCGACTATTTCTAGCCGGAACCTCTCAACCTCACACACTAGCTCAGGCTCCTTCCCCACCAGAGAGGTGACATTCCATGTCCCAATGGCCAGCTTCTGTAGCCGAGGATCAGACCGCCAGGGTCCCCGCCCTCGGCCACCACCCATCCCACATTGCACCCGACCCCTTTGGCCCCTCCCATAGGTGGTGAGCCCATGGGAAGGGGGACCCACGTCTCCTCTTCGGGCTGTGCCCGGCCGAGCTCCATGGGTAAAAGCCCGGCCACCAGGCGCTCGCCAACGTGCCCCACCTCCGGGCCTGGCTCCAGAGTGGGGCCCCGGTGACCCGCGTCCGGGCGAGGGAACATTGTATCCATTAATTGTACTCATCATAAGGGGTTTTTGGGCTGCACTTTGTCTGGTCCCTCACCTAGGACCTGTCTGCCTTGGGTGACCCTTCTAGGGGCATGAAGCCCCTGACAGCATAGCTCCTAGGATCATTGGGACACTCAAACCCCTCCACCACGGTAAGGTGGCAGCCCAGGGAGGGGGATCATTGGGACACTCAAACCCCTCCACCACGGTAAGGTGGTATACATGTATATACATGAATACATGTATTCATGTATTCATTTATTTAAAAAAAAAGTTTTTTTTGTATTTATTTTTATTTATTCATAATGAGATGCGTTCATAAGCCCGAAACGTCGTAAGTCGAGGACTCCCTGTATATATATATATCCAGGTAGTCCTCGACTTACGAACGAGTTCCGTTCCTACGCACCGTTCGTAACATAAAATTAAATTAAGTCGGATCACATACATTGAGGAGCTAATGAATGAAGAGAATGAAAGAGAAAAAAGAGTGGAGATCATAGAAACTGGAAGCCAGGAAGTGGGAAAGATTAGTGAGGGTGAAGTCCCGAAAGCTTTGAAAAGAATGAAGAAGGGGAAGGCAGTAGGACCTGATGACATACCAGTGGAGGTTTGGAAATGTCTTGGAGAGGTGGCAGTGAGGTTTTTGACTCAAATATTTAATGGAATATTTGAGGGTGAGAAAATGCCTAAAGAATGGAGAAGAAGTGTGCTGGTTCCCATTTTTAAGAACAAGGGTGATGTACAGAGTTGTAGCAACTACAGGGGAATTAAGTTGATGAGCCACACAATGAAGATCTGGGAGAGAGTTGTGGAAGCAAGACTTAGACAAGAGGTGACTATCTGTGAGCAGCAGTATGGTTTCATGCCAAGAAAGAGCACCACAGATGCCATCTTTGCTTTGAGGATGTTGATAGAGAAGTACAGAGAGGGTCAGAAAGAACTCCATTGTGTGTTTGTGGATTTAGAAAAAGCATATGACAGGGTGCCAAGAGAGGAGGTGTGGTATTGCATGAGGAAATCTGGAGTGGCAGAAAAGTATGTTAGACTGGTACAGGACATGTATGAAGACAGCAGGACAGTGGTGAGATGTGCTGTAGGAGTGACAGATAGCTTCAAGGTGGAGGTGGGATTGCATCAAGGATCGGCTCTGAGCCCCTTCTTGTTTGCTCTGGTGATGGACCGACTAACAGATGAGGTCAGGCAGGAATCCCCATGGACTATGATGTTTGCAGATGACATTGTGATCTGTGGTGAGAACAGGGAACAGGTGGAAGAGAACTTGGAGAGGTGGAGGTATGCACTTGAAAGAAGAGGAATGAAAGTCAGCCGTAGTAAGACAGAGTACATGTGTGTGAATGAGAGGGAGGCCAGTGGAACAGTGAGGCTACAAGGAGCAGAGGTCACAAAGGTGCAGGACTTCAAGTACTTGGGGTCCACTGTCCAGGAAAATGGGGAATGTGGTAAAGAGGTGAAGAAGAGAGTCCAGGCAGGATGGAGCGGATGGAGAAAAGTTTCAGGAGTGATTTGTGACAAAAAGGTGTCAGCAAAGGTCAAAGGAAAAGTTTACAAGACAGTGGTGAGACCAGCTATGTTGTATGGTCTGGAGACAGAGACATGGACAAAAAGACAGGAGAAAGAACTGGAAGTGGCAGAAATGAAGATGCTGAGGTTCTCCTTAGGAGTGACAAGGATGGATAAGATCAGGAATGAGATCATCAGAGGTACAGCACATGTTGAACAACTGGGAGATAAAGTTAGGGAGGCCAGACTGAGATGGTTTGGACATGTCCAGAGGAGGGACAGTGGGTATATTGGTAGAAGGATGTTAGAAATGCAGCTGCCAGGAAAAAGACACAGAGGAAGGCCAAAGAGGAGATATATGGATGCAGTTAGAGAGGACATGAAGGTAGTTGGAGTGAGGACAGAGGATGCAGAGGACAGAGTGAGGTGGAGGAGGATGACTCGCTGTGGTGACCCCTGAAAAGGGAAAAGCCGAAAGAAGAAGAAGACATACACACACACAAAAAAAAACGTTTTTAAAATAAATGAATACATGTACAGTACTGTACAGTCACTAAGCACTTAGCCTATCCTAACACAGTTTTAAAGATGAAGGAGTGAGTTGAATTGTCTCCCTCCTCCCCAGCAGGCTCCATTCACATAAAGGGAGCTATTTTCACTTTCACTTTATGTGAAAGGGACTCAATTCAGCTCACTCCTTCATCTTTAAAAACTGTGTTTGGATAGGCTAAGTGCTTGGTGACTGTACAGTACTGTACATGTATTCATTTATAAATATATATATATATATATTTTTTTTTATAATGAGATGTGTTCGTAAGTCTGAAACGTCGTAAGTCGGGGGCGTCGTAAGTCGAGGACTCCCTGTGTATGTGTGTCAGAGCTGTCATCGGGCCGGAAATCCACGGCCCTACCCTACCCGAGCCCTTAGTTTAATTACCCAAGCCCGAGGGAGCCCGCTGATTTCCTAGAAATCACCGCCCGACCCGACCCTACCCGATTAAAAAAAAACAAAAAAAAAAAAAAAAAAAACACTACGTTTATTTATTAAGCTTTTACTGCGTTCTCCCACTCAGCAAAAGAACTTGATGTTGTTCTTCTGTGTTTTGATGGAGGAGGTGTGAGCGCGCTGCTCGCGGTGACTTTTGATGTTGAAGCTTCAGGAATGTCAGGAATGCGGCTACTTGTTCCGCCGCAGATGAGAGCAGTGTGCGGACGTGAGCGTGCACCTGACGCACGTCAGCTGGTGACATCATTTTGAGCTTGTTAAAGTTAGGCCACAGAAATAATGCAACTCTGTGCAAGTCGTGGATAATAATTTTGCGCTCCAGCACTTCTGCATGTGCGGCGCAGAAACGCCTGCTGCGGAGAGTCTGTGTGTGAGGACTGGCAGTGTTGCTTCAGTTTCTCATTCCAGAGACAAACCAGGTTGATGGTGGGATATTTGTCACCCTCCAGTTCTCTCTGTGCACGGTAAAATGGTTCGAGAAATGTCACTAAAAAGTCCAGCATGTCGGGGGAGACGCTGTCCAGGCGCGCCTGCTCTCTGGCTGAGTTGCGCAATTTAGTGGCTGCGCTGCGGTTTTCACCATCTAAATTCACTCTATTAATTATTTCCTCATCAGTAAACTTACTGCCTTATATTCTTTACAAGCAGATTAAAACAATTTTATATTGTGTGCATTTTTATTTAGTTTTGTTTGTGCTGTATGATTAAAAAAAACCACATCAAAGCCCGAGCCCGACCCGGCCCGCCAATCAAACGCAAAAATATGGCCCTACCCTACCCGAAGTCGGGTAGGGCTCGGGTAGGGTCGGGCTCGGGCGAAGAAACGACACCTCTAATGTGTGTATGTACAGGTAACCCTCGAGGTACGACACCTGCGACCTACGGCAACTCAGACTTACGATTTTATCATATTTAATAAAAATATGATTAAAAAAAAAAAAAAAATTTTTTTTTTTTTTTTTTTTGTGTTTAAAAGTTATTAATTTCATGTGTATAGCACTTTGTTGCAGCTGTGGTTGTTTTAAATGGCTTTATAAATAAAGTATAATTATTAATTTTACGTTTTGATAAGAAATTAATCGTATTTACGCAACTTCCGGTTTCCGCTCGCCACTTCCGGTTGCCATTTTACAACTGTACTGCGGTCAATGGAGCTCCGGAGGCTACTGTCAGCTGGCTCCGTGTGCCCGATCAGGGTTGCCTCATACGGATAAATGAGCTGGAAACACTCGGTCAACTCTGTGGACGTCTCAGGTCCGGAGGAGCAGCCGCGGATCGCCCCGCGATCGGCGGCCACAACGCCGCCCGACATGCTAACGACAGCAGCTAACAAAGCAGCTAACACAGGCGAAGACACCGAGCCGACATGCCGCGGAGGATCCATCTGCGGCCGGGAGCTCGCCGCAAATGTCCGCCTGGCAGTCGGGGCCACCGGCTCAAAGTAAGACATTATATTTTTTATTTATTGTGCAGTTCTGTGCGTGTTTATGGCCTTAGTATGTCTGCTTGTTCAGTCTCATGCCATTAAATATGTGTGCGGCGCTCCGTTAGCGGTATAACCGCGACCTATGTCAGAAACGCGGACCTACGATAGGCATGTGTTTTTGGTCCGCGAGGTACGACAAAATCGACCTAAGTCACACACGTAGGTCCCTATCCCTGACGTAACTCGAGGGGTTCCTGTATATATATATATATATATATATATATATACAGGTAGTCCCCGACTTACGAACGAGTTCCGTTCCTACGCACCGTTCGTAACACGAAATTAACGTAAGTCGGATCACATACAAAAAAAAACTTTTTAAATAAATAAATAAATGTACAGTACTGTACAGTTACCAAGCACTTAGCCTATCCTAACACAGTTTTTAAAGATGAAGGAGTGAGTTGAATTGTCTCCCTTTCACATAAAGGGAGCTAGCTCCCTTTATGTGAATGGAGCCTGCTAGGGAGGAGGGAGACAATTCAACTCACTCCTTCATCTTTAAAAACTGTGTTAGGATAGGCTAAGTGCTTGGTAACTGTACAGTACTGTACATTTATTTATTTATAAAAAAATGTTTTTTACATTTTTTTAATGAGATGCGTGACATACCGTATTCACCGTTGTAAAATATGCACCGGTTTTTAATACACTTTGTCCAATTATTAACAATAAACAAGAAAAAATTGTACACAATACGATTCAGTGTTTAATACGCGTCATCGCCACGTGACACGTCAGCGCCTCATTTGCCATGATTAAGATGGCGGCGACAGAAGCAAGCGAGTACGAAGAACTTCACAAGGAAACACGGTAAAAACAATTATTTCTTTGCGAGAAAAAATATATTTCTTAGCTGACTTTATAGAAGACGTGCTACTGAGCTTAACGAAATGTTCAAATCAGTTGGATTAAAAAAAAAAAGTTCGCCAAATTTTAGGGAGGCGGTTTGGACCGGACGCTTTGTTTCTTTAAATTTAGCTAAATAAACGCTTAAAAAATATATTTCTTAGCTGACTTTATAGAAGGCGTGCTCCTGAGCTGAACGAAATGTTCAAATCAGCTGGATTTAAAAAAAAAATTTGCCCAATTTTAGGCAGGCGGTTCGGACCGGACGCTTTGTTTCTTTAAATTTAGCTAAATAAACGCTTAAAAAAATTCTTACCTGACTTTATAGCAAATGTGAAATCAGCTGGATTTAAAAATCCGCGGTGTGGTTTATGAGTTACGGTATCTTGCTAACAGCTACATCCATAGCAAGGGGCGGGCAGCGACAGAGTCAGTCCGACCAGAGGAGGCTTTTTTCGGACACATGAGCTAGAAACGTCTGGAAGTGGCCCTCTTCCTCTTCGCTCTCTGAGTCCTCTGCTGCTGCCCATAGCGCCCATAGCGGCCGAAACTGGTACTGCACCATTTTTGCCCAAAATGTAAAACGGCGAATCAGAGCAAAAAATGGGTCTAAAAATATGGGAAAAAATCCATAATTAATACGCTTCGGTGTTTAATACGCAGGACATTCAAATGAGCAAAAAAACCTGCGTATTATACACCGGTTTTTACGGTAAGTCCAAAGCGTTGTAAGTCGAGGGCGTCGTAAGTCGAGGACTTCCTGTATATA
>JBBPBX010014888.1:0-17462 GCA_038048925.1 Garcialebias charrua | reverse complement strand
TTTGGACGATATCCGATGCTGATACCGATATTTTATATACATTCCTTTGTCAGAACATATTCCTCTTATTTAGGCTTATTTGCTACAAAATTGTGAAACAGCTGTAAGAGCTAGTGACATATTCATAAATAGCCATATGATATGCATAGAACTTTGACTTATATTAAATGAAAAGTGTTAAATATTATTTATTAGCATTAGTCACCTGCGATGCTGTGTCACTTATGGAGGCTTGCTGCAGGTTCCTAGCTGCAATATGGGATCCTCTGCACTCCTGTGCATGAAGGACAGCCTTCTTTAACATCAAAGTTTTTGTCTATCCATTGTGCCGTAAGACTTAATCATGCTAACGGGGCTAACAGGACGTCCAAATGTCTGTGGTAAAACTCACCCAGCAAGTCGTGCTATTGGCTATTAGCTTCTCAATAACGTTGGAAATGACGGCTTGTAACTCGGGTAACGTTACGTGTGAAAAATATCTCAGACTGCGGACGATGTAGCGAGGCTCAACGTAGTCTATAAATCTTCAGAATTTGATGTCCTCACCAATGAAAAATAAAACTTCCACACCGCTGACATTTTGAATTTTCCTCTCCGCCATGAGATCGGATATGCACGTGTGATGTCATCACGTTGTGCTAGCGTTGCAGGCAAAAACTGAAAGTTATGCACCATAACTCATGTTCCCTGAAGGAAGGGAACGAGGTGCAACACACTGACTATGAGAATTGCGCCCCCGCGCGGTTACCTGAAGTAATACAATCACGCCTTTACGACAGGTGGGCGTCAGCGTCACCACAGAGGCCCCACCCTCTTGGTATAAAGACGGGTGCGTCCATCTTACTTTCTCCAAGAGCACTTCACCGAGCTTGGGCATTGAAAAAGGCAAACATGTGTTGCACCTCTTTCCCTTCCTTCAGGGAACATGAGTTATGGTAATAATAATAATAATAATAATAATGAATTCAATTTATAACGCGCTTTTCATTAGTGAAAATCTCAAAGCGCTACACACATTGAATGCTACACACATTCATACACCGGTAGCGGCAGACTACCATGCAAGGTGCTTTCCAGTCCTACCGGGAGCAACTCGGGGTTAAGTGTCTTGCCCAAGGACACAACGACACATGGTGTGGGGAACCGGGATTCGAATCGCCAACCTTCCGATCGGGGGACGACTGCCATTACCACTATGCCACGGCCGCCCATGGTGCATAACTTTCAGTTCCCTTATCAGTCATGTTGACTCGGTGCAACACATTGACTATGGGAACGTAATTCATTCATGCCCTTGAAATGCTCAGGAAAAATGCATGCTTGTGAGAACTTCTGCCTTTATACTTTAGGCGTTTTGGCTGATCTCTACTGTGTGTTAGAGCAGGGGTGGGCAATTATTTTTTCCATGGGGCCGCATGAGAAATAGAAAATATTGTGGGTGGCCGGGCCAAATGACATAATTCAATACTGCATAATATTAATAGTATTTCTTTATTAAAAACAGTAAATATCAATGTTTAGACAAACTGGTAAAAGTTTACCAGTTGGAAAAAGTTGTAAATAAGAGGTTTCTTTACAAAAAGTCATTTACTCAATGAAATTTCCCAGTACAATGGTACACTGAATATTTTACCATTTGTGACTGATTTTATTAGTGATCATTTTCAGCCATAATCACCAAAAGCACATTTTGAGTTTCATGTACTGTTGGAAAGAGGTTCTTATCTTTCTAAAGACATCACAATATTGCCTTTGTACTTCAAATATTACGAAACATCGTATAATAGTGATTGTCACTGAACTGTGTTTTGAGTCCCTGTTCACTGGTTGGTGCCTTTACATATGAAGTCTAACCACCTCATTTGATGTTTCTCAGTTCTTTTTTCTTGTTCGGTGAGAAAAATCTGGTCTCTGTTGGACTTTAACGAGAGCATTAAAGTCAGGTTGAATGTCTGAGGTGGAGATGAGAAGCAAAGCTGGCAGATAATTATCAGTGAAAGATGATCTACACCTGGATTTGTTAAACTTCATCACTGTTTGTTCACATGTTATTAGAGCCAAAAAGAACCAACATCTTCTGAGCATGTCTCCTCGTGTTTGGAAAGTTCTCCTCCTTGAGAGAAGAGTAGAAATCCAGCATTGATTTGGACTTAAAAGATATCTTCCAGTCCCACATCAGACTGCAGGTCCATGAGTTCCAGCTGAACATCACTGGGTGCATCATCAGCACTGCAGATGAAAGGAGAGTAAATCATCTGCATTTTATCCTCAATTGTTCTGAGATCTTCAAATCATCTTGAACACTCACCATGCAGTGCATCAAACACGGAGTACCACCTGCAGAGGTGATCAGCTGATGGTGTGAATTCTTTCAGGGTTTGCAGTGATAGTCTCATGAAAGCCTTCAGCAGGCTGTGCAGTTCATGAACAGAGAGGCCCTTGCCTTGCAGTTTGGTGTTCAGTTCAGTCGTCAGTGCAGTCACATCAACAACAAATGAAAAACCTGCCATCTAGTCTTCTTCTGAGAGCTCTGGGATGTCTTGGTTCTTCTTCTCACAGAACTCTTGGACCTCTGCTTTCAGGTCCCAAACTCACTCACTTTGCCGAGGCTGAGCCATGTGGCAGCTGACGACACTGCTCAGTCTCATGCTCCTCTAAAGGTGCACCAACCTGCCTGTGATCCAGCACTCGTGCCCTCATGAACTTTACTACAGTAACATGGGTCATTTTTAGCACGGCCTTGCACAACACATGCTGGCGTGTAATAAAATGCACAAATACCCATTTCTGATATGCGCTGATATCAGTCACTTCATTTTGCACACGTTTCAAAAGTTTGACATTTTTCCCTGTAAGATTTGGACAACCGTCAATGTGACACCTGCCAGTCTGTCCCGTTTCAGTCCCAGCATATCCATTTACCTCTGAACAGATTGTTTCCTGCCGTTGTCCCTTTCATTGCAGCCAGCTCCTCCATCATGTTGAAGTCTGTTATTCCACAGACACGAGTAACTGGGCTGAGTCTCAGACATCACGACTCTTGTTCAAAACCAAGGAGAAAAAGTCCAAACCTGCAACTTCACGTTGCAGCTGAAGCTCCAGATTCCCCACAATGTCCTCAGTCCTTCTCATCATGCTTCTCCTGGACAACAGGACTTGCTCAAATGCTTCTTTTTTTTCCAGGGCACATTAGCGCTGCAGAGTCCACCAAGCACTCTGACAACCCCCCCCCCTCTGAGAATGGCTCACTGTTTTTAGCCATTTTGTGGGATATGACAAAGTTAAGTCTCGGTTGCTGCACCCCTGGATGTGTGAAGCACGGTCAAACAGCCCTGCTGCATTTGTAGCTTAGCAAAGCTTCAGATGTCTGCGCCCTTTCAGCATCAGTCAAGTTTTTGTATTTGTCTGCGTGTTTTCTCTCATAAATGTGACTCAAAGTGTAATCCTCAAACACAGCCATCTGCTTTCCACAAACTAAACATACAGCTCAACCCCCAACTTCAGTAAATTAATATTTAGCCATCCATCTTTTGATGAAATCCTCCCACTCAGCATCTACTGTTTTTAAAGCATGAGTGGCCATTTTTGAGGGCTAACGTTGTCTTGTGACTTGCTCGTGACAACAATTCAATCATGCATATTGCGCATGTCTTGATTTACACATTGCATCATTTTGTACGTGAATTTAAAAAAAACAAACATCAAAATTAAAGCAATGCAGTCCACAAATGAGGTAAAATTAGAAACTATGTTTTTGTTGTAACTCCCCTTACGGGGGCCGGTCAAAGTCAACCAAAGGGCCGCATGTGGCCCTGGGGCCGTACAATGCCCAGGTCTGTGTTAGAGGGTACAGCCTGAGTGACGTCACAAGCAGTGACATCCAAACTAAAGTGTTTTGCAAATGTGTTTGTGGAACTTCAGTTTGCCGTAGCACAAATGTCTGCCACTGGAACACCCTTAAACAGAGCCCATGAGGCCGCCAAGCCTCGAGTGGAATGGGCGTGTACCCCAGAGGGCACCTGTTGACCTTTGCTGCTGTATGCCCTTTTTATGGCCTCAGTCACCCAGTGTGAGAGGCGCTGCTTTGAAAGGGCTCTGCCAGCAGCAGGATTGGCAAAACATACAAACAGTTGGTTTGTTTTCCTCCAACTGACAGTTCTGTGGATGTAAACACTCAAGGCCCTGACAAGGCAGAGTGATCTCAACCTCCTCTGTTCCTCAGTGAGAACAGGGTGGGGAGGAAACTCAGAGAGCTCAATGTCCAGACTTCTGGGATTTAGAGTTGGTACTTTTGGCACATATGCAGGCTTAGGACGCAGGGTGACTTTTGACCCATTAGGGGCAAACTTTGTACACATTGGGTGCACAGATAAAGTGTGAAGGTCACCCACACGTTTAGCTGAGCAAAGAGCCAGAAGTAGAGCAGTTTTGTAAGATAATATATCTATCTTAATGCTGCTCAGAGGTTCAAATGGAGGCTCACACAGGGTGTTCGGGACTAACTGGAGGTCCCAGTCAGGGGCCAGGGTCCTGCTGGGGGTCCTTTTCCTCAGCACGCCCTTCATGAAACATATCATGAGAGGGTGGGCACCGGGAATGTTCCCTCCCCAGCCTTCGTGGCACACCGATATGGCTGACAAAAACACCTTAATGGTGGAGAATGAGCGACCTTTTTCCAGCAGGTCCTGTAAAAAGGTGAGGAGCTGGACTAAGTTGCAGGAATATGAGACAACATTCCTCTCTAGACACCAGGCCTCAAAAACACGCCATTTACGAGCGTAGAGAGTCTGAGTTGACCTAGCTCTCGCCCCCTGTATTGTGTTTATAACATTACTGGGGAGGCCCGAGGCCATCAGCCTGTTCCTTTCAGCGGCCAAGCTGTGAGTTGCCACAGTTCTGGACGTGGGTGGAGAAGCTGCCCGTGGGCTTGAGTCAGCAGGTCCCTGTGGGGGGGCAGCTGCCATGGTGTCCTTGACAACAATGAGATTATTTCTGGGAACCACGGTTTCTGTGGCCACCTGGGGGCTATTAATATCAGGGAGAGGGCTCCCTGCGTACACGTTCCAGCGTCACCTGAATTAAAGGGACAGGTGGAAACGCGTAATACAACACCCATGCTGGCCAGTTGTGGGCCAGGGCGTCCGTCCCCATCGTTGCGTCTGTTTCCTTCAGTGAGAAGTACAGAGCGCAGTGCGAGCTGGTTTTGCACACGAACAGATCGACGGATGCCCGCCCGTATCGTGACCAGACCTGGTCCACGATCCGTGGGTTCAATCTCCATTCTGAGACCAGCAATGGTCCTCTTGAGAGGGCGTCTGCCCCGTGGTTTAGCTCTCCCGGGATGTGTGTCGCTCTCAGTGACAAAATTCTGGGGCCACACCACGTGAGCAGCCTGTGCTTCAGGCCGAGGAGGGGTCACTTGTCTCAACGTAAGCATTTTGAATCTGTAAGTTGTTATTCTTCTGTTCAGAGCCCTGAGATCCAGTATCGGTCTCAAGGTTCGGTCCCGTTTGGGCACGAGGAAGTATTTGCTGAAGTGGCCAGTGTTTATGTCGCGTTTTGGAACAACACGGATCACACCTTTCTGCAACTTTGCTGTTATTTCCTCCCTCAAGACGTGTGCACGGTCTGGGTTTATATCTGACTTTAGCACCCCTGTGAACGGGGGCGGCCGCTTGCGGAACTGCAGGCGGAGCCCGTGACACATTGTTGACATGACCCACATGTTCGCGAGACATGCCCCCCAGGCCTGCGCATCCACTGAGAGCCTCAGAGGCATGTTTATTGCAGGCTGCCTACGCCTCGTGGGTGCGGGAGAGGGAGCATCTGACCCCTCTCACTCGGTCCTGAGCGAACTGACCTGCCCGCACGTGGACGCCATGAAGTCTGTCTGCTCCAGACATACCCTAGACGTCCCGCTGCAGTTCATTGTCTGACCTGACACCCTGTGCTGCACGAGGGAGGAGGGGTGCTTGCCCTCTCCCTTTATCGTGACTGTTTTCATAAAAATGGGTTTTTGTTGTCCCTGTTTTTTTTTGTTTGTTTTTTTTAGTCAAGAATCAGGGCAGTTTGTGCTTCTGGTACTTTATTTTTGTGTTTTAAAGAACAGAGATTTGTCTTTATTACACATACATCAGAAACATTTCGTTTTGAGCACACACGAATGTCACCAGCTTTTCGTAGTCTTTTACAAACAAAGTCTGTGTTTAAATGTCTTGGTTCCCGTATCCCGTGGGCGGACGAACCTGCAAAACTATGAAGCGGGCCCGCTTCGTCAGGCCCGCTTCTGCCTTCCGTCCCGGTTCGTCGAGGAAGTTCTTGGCGGAACCGCTTGGCGAGGAACAAACCTGTTCCTGCTCCAGGACTGACCGGCCTGAGATGGCCCTGCTATGGGTCTCTGCCGCTGCTCCCCGTCGTAAGCTGGTCTTTTCTGCGGGGGACGGCATGTGGCTGAGCGGTGTCGAGGCTGCGCGGGTCTGCTCCCGCTGGTGTCTCGGGGGGAGGGGGGGGGGCTTTCTCAGCATCCCCTCACGCAACGCTTCAGCCTGCTTCCTTCGTTGCTCCAGCCTGCTCTGGATACGTTCCAGACCCCCCTCCCCCCCGAAGAGTCTCCTCGGCTCTATCGGGTGGTGAAGAAAGGGGTAACGTTGGCCTTCTGGCAAGTCCGTCAGAGTGAGCCACAGGTGGCGCTGTGCGATGACCACTTCGGCCATGTATCTCCCCTAAGCTATGGCCGCGGTCCCCATCATGCAGAGCACAAAGTCAGTCGCCCTACGGGCTTCCTCTAGGACGTCAGCCGCCATCTTTTTGTTTGTGGTTACCTGATGCCCCTGTAGCTTCTCTACTAGAACGCTTGCATCAAAGCCGAAGCGTTCATCGCGCGGACCGCGAGGCCCTGAGCTTGGTAGCATTTTTCGAGCTGTGCAGCCGAGGCGCGGCAAGCTTTGCTGGGCAGAGTTGGCTTTGCGCCTGACGTCCTGGGGGCCAAGTGAGCCGCCAGCGTGTCCTCCATCTGCGGGACATTGGCGATTCCTGCAGCCTCCATTCCGGCGACGTTGAGGAACTGTGAGAGCGGCAGAAGCATGGGAGCCCTGTGTTCAGCCCAGGTGCTAGTAAGCTCTGTGAGAAAATCTGGGAAAATCGGTATCCTGTGCCTCGTGGCCGACTGCTGCTTCGCGTAGAAGTAGGTGCCCGCCAACCTCGTAACCTGTTGGCGAGGTGAGGGTTCTGGCCAGGCGATCTGCAACGCGTCCGTTGCTCTGCGACACAAGTCGAACAAGGTGGGGATGGAACCGTCTGTCTCTGGCAGAGCTGCTGTCGGGTTCTGGGGGAATTCTTCATCTTCCCCTTCGTCCTCGTTGTCGGCTTCTTCGTCTGAACTCTCCCCCGAGGCTGTTAGCAAGAGTTTGTCTGCATTCGTCAAACTCAGCCGTCAAGTCCCCGACGGGTGCCGCCATGTCCATACTGTCCCCCCATTCGACCTGTCCACTGTCCTCCAGATCAATGTTCTCGAGCTCCGGTGTGGGCGTGAGCGCCTCTGTGAGGTCCGGGTCCCATGTTGGTGCGGTGCCACCCATGGCCTTGGCCACAATGTCCATGCAACGCTTCCTCACAGACTCTGGCTGTGCTGGCTGCAATAATAATAATAATACTAATAATAATAATGAATTCAATTTATAACGCACTTTTCATTAATGAAAATCTCAAAGCGCTACACACATTGAATGCTACACACACTCATACACCGGTAGCGGCAGACTACCATGCAAGGTGCTTTCCAGTCCTACCGGGAGCAACTCGGGGTTAAGTGTCTTACCCAAGGACACAACGACACATGGTGTGGGGAACCGGGATTTGAACCACCAACCTTCCGATCGGGGGACGGATGCCATTACCACTACGCCACGGCCGCACCAGATGGACAGGAATCGAGGGATTCCAGCGTTGTCTTAGCATGCAACATCCCCAGGCAGATGGGACAGGCCTCGTGGGTGTCCGTCGCCGAGAGGGAGTAGCCACAGCCGCTGGGGCAGGCTCGGGAGCTGGGGCTCGCCGGCCTGCTGGTTTTCTTAGCATTTTCTGCTTTTCGCTTCCCTTTCTCAGGCGCCATGGCTGAGAAGGTCTAGCTTGTTAGCTGTGCTAACGTCATCCAAAGATGTCTCCTTCGTCGCGTCGCTTTCGCTGGCTAGCCCGCTACTCGTTGGCGGGGTAGCGGTGTGACGCAGTTAGCGCCGTCGACCGAAACCGTCTGCGAAGAGAGAAGAAAAAAACTCAAGGTTAAATAAAAGACGCTGGACTAGCTTTCGCTAGCCCAGCCACACGCAGGAATTTTCTCTGTGCGCTCAGAGTAGGGAGCGAGCTCACCTCAGATAGAGCGATGTAGCTACAGAGAAGTCCCACGAAGTTCAGGTGTAAGCGAGGTGAAGGGCAAACAAGAGAAAGTAAGATGGGCGCATGCGTCTTTATACCAAGAGGGCGGTGCCTCTGTGGTGACACTGACGCCCACCTGCCGTAAAGGCGTGATTGTATTACTTCAGGTAACCGCATGGGGGCGCAATTCCCATAGTCAATGTGTTGCACCGAGTGAGCATGACTGATAAGGGAACAGCGCCTATTATTTTGGCGAGTTATTTTAATGGAATGTCCGATACTGAAATTTAACGCTAATTTCGGCCAATACTGATACCATGCTGATAATATTGTGCATCCCTATGTGGTAGCTCGGTGGTCTGTGGTTGTGTCGAGAAGTGCACCCAGCGTTAAAAGAAATGCCAAGTTAGTTCGCTGCAGCGACCCCTGAAGAAGAGAGCAGACGAAAGAAGAAATCATTTTGAAGTCAAGGCCGAGATACACTCGAGCGTCCTCACGATACGCCTATACGCAGCATACGTACGTCAAGGCAAAAGCATAGCCCTGCGTAGCCCCTCAGGGCATGTACGCGCAAAGCTTTTTTTTTACGTCCGCGTGCGCAATACGCGGTGTCTGACCAGAAACTTCCCCGGCGCCGGACTGTTTTGTATGTTACACAAATGAAATAAATTCCCCTTCTTTATCGCTGATCGGGCCTTTTCTTTTGTTTTTTTGCCTAAAGTCAAGTAACCGCTTCTTCCTCCGTTCACTCCATGAATGAAATGAATGAATTCAGGTCCTACCTGGGTGCGCAATGTTTTAAATATCCCTGGTGGGCTGTGTGCTGCAGGAAAAGCACTCCCTGTTATTATTTTTATTTCTGAGAGAACTTTTTACAACATATATAGTAGAAACACCGCATGAACACCGCCGCAGTCTTCAAGGAGCTACATGAGCTGACTGAGAAAGCTGTCTGTCAATCATTTCAGTAGGCGTGTCAGCAAGTGACCAATCAGCGAGCTCAGTTGAGTCCCCTCTGTGTGCAGCTGCTCATATTACAACAAGGAGAACGCAAGCTTTTTAAAGCTAAATAGTTTATGAAGTATAGCAGCAAAACACATGCGCACAATATGCGCGCATAGAGTGGCGTACCTGAGGACGCTCAAGTGTATCTCGGCCTTCACTTTTATAACAGACATGTCTGCTTGTGTGAGTCACAGCAGGACATCCTGAAAGGCAACAACACGGAGCATATGCCTATATAGATATATAAAATATATGACTCTGAAAGGCTTTTCTTGGTAATTAACATGGAACTAGCAGAGGAAGAGAAGGCGTGTAATTGTGAGATATCAGTGCCGAGAACACTTCCAGCTTTGTTGCCTGTTTTCTTTTTAAACCATTTTTCTTTCTTGATTTGTGTCCTCTGCTCCCCCGGATCACAGTGGGCTCGCTCACAGGCAGCAGCTTAATGCGTGTTAATGACCGGCCTCACTGTGGACAAAGACAATTATCACTGCACGTCCAGAAGAAGTTCAAAGACAATCTGGGAATTCTTGCTCTCGTCCCCATTGAGTTCCACGTTTGGAGAGCAAAGAAGGGCACGGGAAAATTAAACCAAATGTTAAAAGCAGACACACTCCTCTGCGCACGTTCACGCTCAGCGCTCGTGCGCGTGCTGTCGGAGCGCCCAACTTCAAAGTTGTAGCTCCCTAATTAATGAACTGCGGGCTTCAGTTTGGACAAGTTGTGGCGTGATGCTCCCATAAATCAAGGTGACAGCTGAGCTGCGCTGCCTCAGATAGGACCTGTCACCGAGTCGCATCTGATGTAAACAGTGGAGGAGCAAAGGGGGAAAGGGAGGAAGGAGAGGGGGAGAAGACAAGGAGGTGCAATTGATCAGTTGAATGGAGCACGAGGATAAAAGATGAAAAAACTCTACTTTTTAAGCACATTATGTATGATCACAGGGAATGGATGCAGCCTCAAGAGGCTCTCCCCCTTCGCTCTGTTTTCTCTTCCCGTTGCTCGCGCTCGTTTTTTCACTCGCAGTTCTAACAGCCATCAAAAGACAGAATAAGAATGATGCAGTGAGTCCCCCTGTGGCTGCCAGACAATAACCCCCTGTTGTTGCTTTGTGCCTCTTTTATTTTAAAGACATCAAAATGTAGTTTTTCAAAGATCTTTAACTTTATATTTGAAGCCCGACAATAAAGACCTGCCACTGCCACTCATTCTCATTTGTCAGGGACTGTATTTTCCTCTCCCTTGTGCCACTTCTTGTTAACCTCTTATTTGGTCTATTGGGTCTGGGCTTTTTTAATGTGTCTGCATGCTGCGAGCACACAGGAGCTGCTGTCAGCTGATGGGACTACGAGAGAAGGGGAGAGAGTTAAATTCATTTTCTTTTTTTCTCCCCTCTGAAAAGCCACCCTCTATTTATTTAGCGTTTTGATAAAAGACATTGTTTCCTGTGATCTCCCACCCCCGTAGCACTATTATCTTTAGCTGAGGCTGTCAGGGAGGAGCTGAGGAACAAAGAGCTACTAAATACACGTGAAACTTCTCTTGTTCTGACGTGGAGAGAAGACGGGAAGCAACAGGGAGGATCAGAGAGGACAACCTGCATCACAACTTTCACTAGCCGTGTTTCCATCAAGGTTTCTAGATGCGCATTTTGAAGCATCGCATCAGAAAAGCTGAATGGAAACGGCAAAATGCGATTTAACTTCCCCTAATTCGCCCCAAAGTTGATACGCTCGCTTGAGGTGGTTTTTGGGGGTTTCGAAACAGAGCTGATGCGCAAAACGACAGATGGAAACAGATTTGCCGACTCAGTTCTGCCGTAGCGAACATTTACGTCATGTGACTGATCAGCTGTTTCCGCTCCGGACAACATGTAACATCGCTAAAACTAGTTGGCATGACAGAATAAATACAACTTGCCCGATAGCAACACATACCTGAAATATTCTCTCCATTTTGACGAGATGTGTGGCCGGGTTCTGTTTTCAACCGCTACTTCCTGTTTACTGTAGACATGCGTAACGCTGACGTCTGACGTAATGACGCTGACGTCTGACGTAATGACGTAACGCTGTGCGTGGCCCGGTAGATGCGCTTCAAGCCAGTTGATGGAAACACTTCTGCTTCGCATTAATTTGTATTTACATATTTGCGAGATTTCAAAAATTAGCTCAAAATTCGAAATGAAAATAGATGGAAACACGGTTAGTGAAACCTCTGCCTTCCTCCTCCTCCTGAGCTGGATCATACATAGTCCAGGACTGGATGGCTGCTGCTACTCCTGACTGATCCACTGAGATGAGCCCGCTTGATGTAGTCAGCCGTGGAGCAGTGGGCTCAGTGTGGTGGGGGGAGGGAAGGGAAGGGAGAGGAATGTCGCCGAACTGGGCAGAGGGGACCCACTTGATCTGGTTGTTTCAGTGGACCCACTTGATCTGGTTGTTTCAGTGGACCCACTTGATCTGGCTGTTTCGGTGGACCCACTTGATCTGGCTGTTTCGGTGGACCCACTTGATCTGGCTGTTTCAGTGGACCCACTTGATCTGGCTGTTTCAGTGGACCCACTTGATCTGGCTGTTTCAGTGGACCCACTTGATCTGGCTGTTTCAGTGGACCCACTTGATCTGGCTGTTTCAGTGGACCCACTTGATCTGGCTGTTTCAGTGGACCCACTTGATCTGGCTGTTTCAGTGGACCCACTTGATCTGGCTGTTTCAGTGGACCCACTTGATCTGGCTGTTTCAGTGGACCCACTTGATCTGGTTGTTTCAGTGGACCCACTTGATCTGGCTGTTTCAGTGGACCCACTTGATCTGGCTGTTTCAGTGGACCCACTTGATCTGGTTGTTTCAGTGGACCCACTTGATCTGGCTGTTTCAGTGGACCCACTTGATCTGGCTGTTTCAGTGGACCCACTTGATCTGGCTGTTTCAGTGGACCCACTTGATCTGGCTGTTTCAGTGGACCCACTTGATCTGGTTGTTTCAGTGGACCCACTTGATCTGGTTGTTTCAGTGGACCCACTTGATCTGGCTGTTTCAGTGGACCCACTTGATCTGGTTGTTTCAGTGGACCCACTTGATCTGGTTGTTTCAGTGGACCCACTTGATCTGGTTGTTTCAGTGGACCCACTTGATCTGGCTGTTTCAGTGGACCCACTTGATCTGGCTGTTTCAGTGGACCCACTTGATCTGGCTGTTTCAGTGGACCCACTTGATCTGGTTGTTTCAGTGGACCCACTTGATCTGGTTGTTTCAGTGGACCCACTTGATCTGGCTGTTTCAGTGGACCCACTTGATCTGGTTGTTTCAGTGGACCCACTTGATCTGGTTGTTTCAGTGGACCCACTTGATCTGGTTGTTTCAGTGGACCCACTTGATCTGGTTGTTTCAGTGGACCCACTTGATCTGGTTGTTTCAGTGGACCCACTTGATCTGGTTGTTTCAGTGGACCCACTTGATCTGGCTGTTTCAGTGGACCCACTTGATCTGGTTGTTTCAGTGGACCCACTTGATCTGGTTGTTTCAGTGGACCCACTTGATCTGGTTGTTTCAGTGGACCCACTTGATCTGGCTGTTTCAGTGGACCCACTTGATCTGGCTGTTTCAGTGGACCCACTTGATCTGGTTGTTTCAGTGGACCCACTTGATCTGGCTGTTTCAGTGGACCCACTTGATCTGGCTGTTTCAGTGGACCCACTTGATCTGGCTGTTTCAGTGGACCCACTTGATCTGGTTGTTTCAGTGGACCCACTTGATCTGGTTGTTTCAGTGGACCCACTTGATCTGGTTGTTTCAGTGGACCCACTTGATCTGGTTGTTTCAGTGGACCCACTTGATCTGGTTGTTTCAGTGGACCCACTTGATCTGGTTGTTTCAGTGGACCCACTTGATCTGGTTGTTTCAGTGGACCCACTTGATCTGGCTGTTTCAGTGGACCCACTTGATCTGGTTGTTTCAGTGGACCCACTTGATCTGGCTGTTTCAGTGGCTTCACGGCTGCCACGCTGCACAGACCTCTTTTGTATGCACTCAGTTGTGAGAAGTAAACAAAGTGGTGTATCCTGTGTTTGGTAAAAGGGTGCGGTGCACAGCTTGGCAGCCCAGCAATGCTTTCAGTGCCCGTCCTGTCCTCCCCCAGGCGTGACAACTGGCCTTGTGTACTCATAAACAGACCTAGCGTCCTGCTGGCTCTCAGACGAGCTCATTCTGCCCTCATCCACCAGAAAACACTGACGCTTTTCTGCTCGTTTAAATGATACTACACATTTTAGGGTTCATGAAAGGGTTAAAGTCACCCCCTCTGCCCCCCACCCACCCTTGTCTAAATAAAATCTCTCATTTGTTTTTACTCGTAAGAAACGGGGGATATTAAATGATTTCCTTCTATTTATTATTCTATCCTGCCTTTCCCCCTCCCTCCCTTCTTTCGTATCACTTTTTCACCCGATGGAAGTTCACACGTGTCACGTTTTTGAGCCAGTGCACCCCACAAAGGCAGCGACGACACCCCAGAATGTCATTAGCTGTTTTCTTGGTGAAACAGCTGTAGCACAGCGAGCTGAACCAAACAGCCGTCTCTCTGCCAGTCCACGGTGTGTGACTGAACACAGAGCTCGGCGCCACGCCTGCGAGAGATGGGACTTCTGGTTATTAAGCACTTTGATTCAGTCACACGTTGTTTGCTGAATTATGAATGGCTGTAATTAAATTCCTGTGGCTCTTATTATGAATGATTAACTATGTTGTTTTTTTGTTTGTCATTTGCCTCCGACTGGTGTTAATTAAGAGAGAGGGAGATGTATTGTAGACCTGTCTTAGGTCGACCCGCACAAACCTGCTCTTAAGGCAACATTTATAAAAGTTGCATTGTTCTACTTTGTGGTAACACATTCAAAAACACTACTCAAAGTTTTATTTTTATACATCAGGATTGCAGTTCTCATGTATTATATTTACAAACTGTACTTTACATTTGCCAAAGTTAAAGCAGTATACAGGAAGCCCTCAAGTTACGTCAGGGAGGTCCGCGTTTCTGACATAGGTCGCGGCTATACCGCTAACGGAGCGCCGCACACATATTTAATGGCATGAGACTGAACAAGCAGACATACTAGGCCATAAACATGCACAGAACTGTACAGTAAATGAATACAACTGTACAATAAATAAAAAATATAATGTCTTACTTTGAGCTGGTCAAAGCCTGCCTTCGTCTTTTAGCATCAGCTCGCACCCGTCCGAGCTCCCCCAGCTTCCTTACGCTCCACACGCACACACGTGGTCAAAACTGTTTAAAAGAAGGACTGTTAGCTTCTTAACTTCATACATTTGGAGCCAGAAAAAAAAAAAACTTACTGAAAGCCGTTTCTCCGCGATGTTCCTCCATCCAAAACAAGCTCGGCGTTAGCTACGGTTAGGCCCCGCCATTAGCAGCAATGGTTAGCATGTCAGTTCATTCAAAAAGGCTGTCGGCTTTGTATCTCCGCGTTAGCTCGGTGTCCCCCGACTGCCAGGCGGACATTTGCGGCGAGCTCCCGGCCGCAGATGGCCCCTCCGCGGCATGTCGGCTCGGTGTCTTCGCCTGTGTTAGCTGCTCTGTTAGCTGCTGTCGTTAGCATGTCGGGCGGCGTTGTGGGAGCGATCGCGGGGCGATCCGCGGCTGCTCCTCCGGGCCTGAGACGTCCACAGAGTTGACCGAGTGTTTCCAGCAAATTTATCCGTATGAGGCAACCCTGAACGGACACACGGTCCTCTAGAGCCAGCTGACAGGAGCCTCTGGAGCTCCATTGACCGCAGTAGACAATTGTAAAATGGCGACCGGAAACGACCGGAAGTTGCGTAAATACGATAAAATTGTAATAAAAACGTAATATTAATAATTATACTTTATTTATAAAGCCATTTAAAACAACCACAGCTGCAACAAAGTGCTATACACATGAAATTAATAACATTTAAACACACAAAAAAAAAAAAAAAAAAAAAAAATTATCATATTTTTATTAAATATGATAAAATCGTAAGTCTGAATTGCCGTAGGTCGCGGGTGTCGTACCTCGAGGGTTTCCTGTACAGTGTGTACCAGAGCCTCTTTTGTGTGTTTATACCAGCTGTTGTGTTGATTGTTGTGCTGTGTGTGTGTGTGTGTGCGTGTGTGTGTGCGTGTGTGTGTGTGTGCGTGTGTGTGTGTTTTTTGCCTGCAGCCGGTTTCTGCCCAGCAGTTGGCTTTCCAGCAGCAGCTCCTGCAGGTCCAGCAGGTCCAGCAGCAACACCTGCTCAACCTTCAGAGACAAGGGCTTCTCAGCATCCAGCCAGGACAGAGCAGCCTGCCGCTGCACTCTCTCGCTCAGGGTCAGTACCCCACACCGCCATGCAGCACTGCTGATCTTACATCAGCAGCAAACTGCTGCTCAGTAAACAACAAAACAAATAGCAAAAACCTGTTAGGACACAATATCCATCTTTTATCTTTACCTGCTTCTTTTTAGGCCGCGGGGTCACTGGTATAGGAAACAACATAGTTTTCTTTCTTTCTTTTTTAATTGTTATTATTTTATTTGAATGACAGCGTTTGTTTACAAAGAAATGCAGATCTGCTATTAAATTAAATTCAGTTTCAGGGCACTGAAGAGAAACATTTATATACATGATCAAATATTTTAGGAAAGTTCTCTATCTGAGGAAGCAGCAGACTGTGTTGAAGCTTCACGTCATCACAGTCTCCCATTCTGAGCAAGCACAAAGGAGACAGTGGAAAGAAAAAAACTCCTTTTAACAGGAAGAAACCTCCAGCAGAACCAGGCTCAGGACGAGTGGCCTTGTGCTTCCATCAGCTGGGTTTGAGAGAAACAGGAAGGAGAAACAAACCAACACAGGATGGCAGGTCCAGGTGAACTTTAGGAGGAAAGAGAAAAAAACACAAGATATAAATAAATACAAATACAAACAGAGTAGAGCAAGTAAAGACAAAAGCAGAGTGAAGAAATTAGGTAAATGTGTCCTCCAGCAGTCTAAGCCTACAGCAGCACAACTAAAGGACAGCTCAGGAAACCCAAGCCATTCCTAACTACTGTATAGGCTTTATCAATTAAAGTATGGCTGACATGATGTTTGAACTATGCATAAAATTGCTCAACATATATATGTTGTATCATTCAACTATGTTCGTTTGTACAAGCAAAATGATAAATCAATTTAATTTTGATTTAAAAGTGATTTTAAACTTTGCGCCGTGTTTATTCACGGGAAATCCGATTACACACGAATGCAACATCTGTGACGTAGTCTTGGGCAGAGGGCTCTGGAATTAGGTACGTCTCTTTTACATATTGATAGCGGACAATTTAAAACCCGACGAATTTAGCAATCTAAGTGAAGATTTGAGTTATTTGTCTTCAGTTTGGGAAGCAGAAAATAGTTTGGGTGATGGAACAAGAAACAGCAGGATCTAATTTAGGTCTGCAGCCGTATGAGACTTACCTTCAGGTGGAGCGAGGGGGGGCTCCGAGGGGTGCAGCTTTGTTGCATTCTTGACGAAGTATTTCATCTTTTGGGAAAGTGAAAAGGCTCACTTGTTCACTGATGATATTAGAACACCCAAATGCGACACAACGTAACGGCATTTTTCAAGTAAAAAAAAAAAGTGATCTGCAGACACACGCAGACTGACAAGCCCAGGGCTCTGCCCAAGACTACGTCACAGATGTTGCATTTGCGTGTAATCGGACTTCCCGTGAATAAACACGGCGCAAACTTTAATATCACTTTTAAATCAAAATTAAATTGATTTATCATTTTGCTTGCACAACCGAACATAGTTGAATGATACAACATATATATGTTGAGCAATTTTATGCATAGTTCAAACGTCATGTCAGTGGACCTTTAATCCCAGTCTTCAAACTGGACAATGTGTCAGCCTCATGGACACAAACTGGAAGTTGGTTCCACAAGAGAGGAGCCTGACAACTGAAAGATCTTCCTCCATTCTGCTGCTGGAAACCCTAGGAACCACAAGTAAACCTGCAGTCTGAGAGTGAAGTGCTCTGTTAGCAAAATATGGAACAATAAGATCTTTAATATAAG
>JBBPBX010014887.1:22830-44456 GCA_038048925.1 Garcialebias charrua | reverse complement strand
GCTGTAGTTGAGAATCTAGCGCGTGCAACACAAACGAAAGCATGTACCGGTAATCTGTCATTATATATTGGTAATAATGGATATGACTGTCAATTGTACAGTTAAACTAAAGTTTATGGTGGTTTCAGTTGAATGTCATCCCCTACACACTTAGCACTAACAGATCATACAATTTTTGTTTAAAACATTGGCATGCAAGGCATCAAAGAATGCTGCTTTAAATTCAGTGTCAAATCAAACCTTACAGACTTTGTGTTGCGAAAGGGTCATCATTATGTATCAAACTTGACATAAATAATCTTTTATTTGCTTTTTGATGCCTTGGAGTCATGGAATAGTAACTTTACTGACCTAATCTGTCAAATGCCACCAGACGATCCCAGTCAGACGTGCAGTAACTCTAAGCCTTGATGATCAGGTGAATAAATGATGGAGAAATGAGAACAGTGTAAGACCTTTAAGGATTTAATTTCTACCTCAGTCCAGTTCAGAACCACCAGTTGATTGTAAATGCTTCAATCTTGATGCAAATATGCACATCTGTCCATGTGGATTACCTGCCGGCTGTGGAAGGACCTTCCCTCGTCATGCTATGACTCCATTTGCCCCTTTTAAGCTGCCCGTCAAGCGTTGAGCTGTTTTTCCTGCTCAAGTCGTGCTCTGTTTGCTCAAGCAGGATTGAAGGGCTCCAGGTGTGCAAATGGTGAGAGAATTTATGTAAAACAAAGTGGTGTCTGTACTAGGCCTGTCGCGATAAACGATAAATAAATTAATCACATGATAATTGAAAATCATCTACCCCATTTTCATTTATCGGCTTTATCGTTTCTTTGTGTCTCTCTCTTTCTACCGGACAGTGGATGACAAAAACAGTCATGTAAACATGATCGTTAAATCCTGTTTTTTTCAGCTGAGGAGACTGTCTAAGCTGAAGCCCATATTATCCAAAAATAACCTGGAGACAGTAATTCACGCATTTATTACATCTAGACTTGATTACTGCAATTCACTCCTGTTTGGTATCAGGCAGACCACCTTTGCACGATTACAACTGGTTCAAAACGCAGCAGCCCGATTTTTAACCAGTACATGCAAAAGAGAGCACATTACACCAGTCTTGGCCTCCCTGCACTGGCTACCGTTCATCTTCGAATCCAGTTCAAAATTCTCATGTATGTCTACAAATCGCTGAACAGTCTCGCCCCCGCCTATCTCTCTGATTTGCTACAGCCGTATGTCCCACCACGTTCTCTGAGGTCAGCGGACCAGTTACTTCTCACAGTTCCAGGATCTCGTCTTAAGCGCAGAAGTGACAGGGCCTTCTCTGTAGCAGGCCCAAGACTTTGGAACGAGTTACCTCTGCTCGTCAGACAGGCCCCCTCCCTCTCGGTTTTCAAATCCTGTGTAAAGACTCACTGCTATTCCGTTGCTTTCAACACCAGATGATCTGTGTTTGGTCGTTATATTTATTATCTGCAATGATTTCATGTCTATACAGTACTCTGTTTCTTACTTCATTTTGTATGTTGCCTATGTGTTGCCTGTTGTTTGTTTGTAAAACACTTTGGTTGGCCTTGTCGCTGTTTTAAGTGCTCTATAAATAAAATGGTATGGTAAAAAGCTCAACTCCGGTACTTTTCACTGACCCTTCCCTTTCTCTTTTCTCTTTAAAATCAGTTTTAATCCCCCCAAAATCACGTTTTTGGATTGTTTAAAGCAGCTAAGCTACGAGCCAAGCTAAAAGGCCGACCTAGGGGGAAAAACCTCTGTCTTGTCAAAGCTCCAAAATTCACTGTTGAAACCAGTGCCTTTGTGTATAAAGTTGTTTTTCTCTGTAAAAAGGAGCTGAGAACTTGTTTACTGATTATTTTATTAAAAGCTTTGTGTGAAAAATGCTATGCTAATGAGTTCAAACCACAACGAGCGTCCATCATTTTGAGAACTGAAGAGAGAAAGCCCATGTCAAGTCAAGGGGCCTCCCTCACATTTTTCCTAAAGAGACAAGCTGCTCGCTCCCTCACTATCCATCCTTTCATTTCATTTATTTATTTATTTAAGTTAGGACAATGCATATTAATCAACATGACAGCAGTAAGCATCAATGTAAATATGCCGGAGTTAGCACAATAGCTAATTTGCATCCGTTGTCCTAAGTTGTCCTTCAGTTCAAACGGTCTTATACTGCCATCTGGTAGTCAAAAAACGGTACTACACAAAAAAATTATCATACATTTCTTCTTCGGTTTGACAATAATTTTTCAAACAATATTATCGTTTATCGCAATAATTTCTGAGACAATTAATCGTTCAGCAAAATATGTTATCGTGACGGGCCTAGTCTGTCCCTAACAGGATGATGGACATTTTAGTATATTTCATCAAAGACCACATTAAATATTATTTAAACAACAAGCGCAACAGTCCTGGAAGGAATGTGTATCACCTGCTTCCTTTCTTACCTGAGATTTAGACTAAAATCTTTTTCTGAGACTTAATGACATTTTAGCCATTTTGTTCCAAACTTATAAATGACGGTATGCACAATCTCATGCCAAATTGCAAGATTTTACAAGATGTATGTGTTGAGGACGACTTTAAGATACCACCGCACCATTTTTTTTGTTCAATATATGTTAATTAGTTGTAGCCATTTAAAAAAATATCTTAATTCAGTTGATTGGATTCAAAATTGCTTCCTTAAGTGACTGGATTAGATTGGCATTTTACAAAAAAGGGACATGTGGCGCGTCTGCTCCGTGCATTGATTTAAAACACTGGAGCAGCAGTAATAAACATCCAGCAGGTGTAGCTCTCTGAATGAAGAGACAGTATGGAGGAGAGGAAGCAGCAGCCTGTAGGATTGATCCAACCGTCTTGTTTAACCCTCATTCTCTCCAGGGGAAACGCCACATTTAAGACGGTGATTCAGCTTTTTGCATCAGCATCCAGTCTTACTTATTGATAAAGTTTCAGAACGGCTGCTTATAAACTCTGCAAGGTTTCTGCTGTCAGTATACTCAAATATTGCCTGTTAACTTCACTGCTATTAAAAAAAACACCTTAGTTTAGGTAACACAAACTAACCACTAACTAGGTACCTATTAGCATGTATATTAATGGAAAATTGACTAGTAATTAGATAAATATTAGTAATTTTCTGGATGTATTTATTAAACAAAGAGGGTGTGCTTTTAGCATCATACACTACAAGGATAGTTTTCACCTAAAACATGGCTTATTTTTATGCAACATTGTGTTCTTTCCTGAAAATGTTTTATTTATTTATTCATAGCTGCACCAGAAGCATTTGCAGTTGCTTCCTGCAGCTGATTCCCACAATGTTGCATTCATGATGTCGTTCACAGAAGCAACCAAACAGGAGGAAGTAGATCTAAAGTAGCACATTCATAACATAAAGCCAGAGCTCTTAATGTTTGCAGGGGAAAAATACAAGCTTTTTCATAAATCACTTACAAGCTGTGCTGTCTGCCGTTAACCAGATTACAAAGAAGAGATGCTGCAGAACTTAAAAAAAAAACCCCACAATGCTTACACAACTCAGAGAGGGAACAAAAATGCACCCTCTGATTTATTTTCTTTCGTCTGGCTAAGGGAATTTTGTACACCTGCCTACATGGCTAACAGTATTTTATTTGATTATTTGGTCGTACCCAGACATCCTTTAAAACAAAACACATTTACCTTCATTTGGCTCTTACTGATGCTGATAGAGGGTGACATGCTGTTTTATTTGCTTCTTTTGAAAGGATTTGAGGGATGAGGCAAAAAAAAAATCTCGGGCTTAGCTTTTATAATGAAACTCTGCAAGAGTTGGTCCGTGTAGGCGGAGTTGTGTTTGCCCACAGGGGCATGCCACAACCAGAACACGAGACTTCCCTATGTGGGTCGTGTTGGTGTCTCGGTACATCTCAACCTGGCTTTAGTGTTAAGGACTGTAAGGAGAACTGAGTTGACCCCATGTTGGTTCTATTTCTATAATATTGCCTGAAAAGGTCAAAAAATCAATATCAGCCAAGAATAACAGTTGGGAGGAACTTCTGTTATTTAAGTGAACCTGTTGAGGTGAGTCCTAAATGTGGATTTTCTGGTTTGGAATTTACTTTATGTTTTAAATAATTGTGTAGTACAAGTAAAGGGTTCATCACAGATCCTTTTTTTTTTGGTATTGATAGCTGTCAAGACTTAGCTAAATGACAAATTCTGGTTCTTCTCAGGAGAATGTGGGTAGCATAAGATGTTATATTTTGACTTGCTTCAGATGTTGGATGGATGAACTGATTACTGTATTTTTTAGAGTTGAGCTGACAGAACAGACATTTAAAACACCGTAATGGCTACAACTCAAAACAATTTAACAGACACAGTAATCCCTCACTTTTTGCGGTGGTTACGTTCCAGACATCCCCGTGACAGGTGAAGATCCGTGAAGTAGGGACGTTATATTTATTTATATATAGATCTGTGATCTCAATGGGATTTGCCTGGTTAAATAAAGGTCAATAATAATAATACAGGTAGTCCTCGACTTACGAACGAGTTCCGGACCTACGAGCCGTTCGTAACCCGTTTTTGACGTAAGTTGGAAGTCGGAACTCATTGCACGTGTCGTTCGTAAGTCCGGATTTTTGGACTTAAGTCGGAACTCGGAACACGCGGCGTTCGTAAGTCCGGATTTTTTGACGTAAGTAGGATCTCGGTACACGTGGCGTTCGTACGCTGCCGCCGCACACCCGTTTATCGACATGAGACTGAACAAGCGTACATACTGGTCCATAAACATGCACAGAACTTTATTTGCAAACGGTTAGCTAACACATCACTCCACACATTCATCTATAACAGGGTATCTGCGGGGTTGTAAAAGGTATTAAAAGGTAGTAAATGAAATTAACACAAATTAAGGCCATTAAAAAGTATTAAAAAGTAATAAACGCCATCTGACGAGGTATTACATTTTTTAAACCTACACAACTATATTTTTCTTGTTCTGTCATCTAAAAAAGGTCTGTGAATTTATTTATCTTTTCTAATTTTATGTTCCAAGTAGGACCTTAGCTAAAACAAAGACGTCATATCGTCAGTCAGTGTGCGCGCGCACCTACAGCTGGCCGAGGCTGATCATGTCTGTAAAAAGAAACAGGAAAGGATCACGGCTTTATCCTCCGACATTTAACAAGAAATGTACCTAAACAATTGTTTGTTAGCTCGAAATTATAGCAAAAGGGGTGTCTCAGTCTAACGTTTTCTTAATAAAAGTACTTTAATGGTTAAATCGGCTTTATTTAAAAAAAAAAAGTGTCGCTGCCTCAGTGCCTGTGTGCTCCGTGAACGTGCAGCAGTGACAAACAGGAAAAAGGAGCGCGGCTCGTTTCGCCGACATTTAACAAGAAAATTACCTAAACAATTCTTTGTTAGCTCGAAATTATAGCAGAGGTGTTTTTCTGTCTGTCATTTTCTTAATAAATGCACTTTAATGGTCAAATTAGCTGCATTTCGCCACCGTGGTGCAGCTTGCTGCTGGGTTGAAGGTTCAAGCAGAGAGGTGGGGAGAGTATGGCAGGCCGATTGAGTCATTAATAGCTAGTGAAGATTCTCAGTCATCCAGGACATGGTGAATTCTAAAAAATGCAATAAAAAAACAATAAAGTATAGTATAATAGTATAATAAATAGTATAATAAATAAAGTCCAGTTGTTTTTGTCTTGAACTTTTTTAAATTTGTCATTATAGGCACGTTTTCCTATTACATGATACAACAGCATGCCATACTATTACTACAATAGATATCATGAACTGTTTTTTTTTTTCAGTCAGAATGAATGAAACGGTCATATTTCAGTGTTATGGTTTATAAATATGGGGAAAAAAATCTATAAATATGTCACTTCGTCCTATAAGTTGCAAGGCATGTAAATTATGCAAAAAACTGCAACTTACAGGATGAAAAATACAGTACTGTAGTTATTATTTTCTACCTCTCTTTTTGAATTATGCATGTGTTCAGTGTTGAATTATTTTAAATAAACTGTTCTGTTTTCAAGTTTACAGTTTTTGTTTGCCATTAGAGATATGTTATGTGTGGGAACAATTAAACTTTTTCTCTTGGGTTAGATTTAAATAACAAGTAGGTCAGTGCTTTTATTGAGGCAAGAAGCAAATTGATGTATCCAGTAATTGTTATAAAACTACATTTACTACCAAAGTTTAGGAAGAAAATGACAGTAATCTATCACTTTACAATTAGTTGCTCTAAACTGAAGTACAACAGGTTGCCGCTACGGTTACAGCTCGGTGCCGTGATGGTATTAAAAAATATTTTGATGGTATTAAAAAGGTATTAAAAGGTATTAAATTCAACTCTGGAATTTCTGCATATACCCTGTATAAACACAGCACGTACTAGCGTTCGGAGCGCGTTTGTAAGTCCGAGTTGCCGTAAGTCGAGGGCGCCGTAAGTCAAGGACCACCTGTATGTATCAGAGAGTCAGAGTCAGAGAGTCTTTATTGTCATTTGCACCGCATGTGGTACATGAGATGAAAACGAGATTATGTACACGAGGTCCCAGTTACATCCAACAACAATGAAAGAGAAAAACAGTAATAACATCTAGAATTAACTAAGAAAAGCATCAACTAGTAATACACTAAGCCTAATATAGTGGGAATAAACAGCAGCACGAACATGAGTTTGTATGAGCAGATGGTCACAGATGAATACAGCAACAAGAAAACAGATCAGCATCAGTATGATGTGATATTTTGCAGTGTTTATTTTTTATTTTATTTTTATTTATTCATGAGTCTAACAGCCTCAGGGTAGAAGCTGTTCCTCAGTCTAGTGGTTCTACATTTGATGCTCCTCAACCTCCGTCCTGAGGGGAGTGGGGCAAAGAGTGAGTGTGCTGGGTGAGTGAGGTCTTTCATGATGCAGGTGGCTCTTTTCCTGCATCTGGAGGTGTAAATGTCTGTGATGGTGGGGAGACTGACTCCAACAGACTTCTGTGCAGCCTTCACCACTCTCTGCAGAGCTTTCCTCTCTTCAACTGTGCAGCCTCCATGCCACACGTTGATGCTGGAGCACAGGATGCTCTCCACTGCACACCTGTAGAAGGAGGTGAGGACTGGGCTGCTCAGACCAGCTCGTCTCAGCCGTCTGAGGAAGTAGAGTCTCTGATGACCTTTCTTGATCAGGCTGGTGGTGTTGTTGCTCCAGCTGAGGTTATCATTCATGTGTACACCCAAGTATTTGTAGCTGGAGACCACTTCCACTGCAGACCCACCTATTTTCAGTGGGGCATGGTTGTGTTTGTTCCTTCTGAAGTCCACAATCATCTCCTTTGTCTTCTTCACATTCATGTGAAGATTATTCTCTTTGCACCAGCTCTCCAGGTGTTCCACCTCCTGTCTGTAGCTGGACTCATCATTGTTTGTAATGCATCCCACCACCGCTGTATCATCTGCAAACTTAACAATATGACAGCCTGGAAGTGTGGCTGTACAATCATATGTGAGCAGAGTGAACAGAAGGGGGCTCAGCACACATCCCTGAGGAGAGCCAGTGCTAAGGGTTATGGTGGAGGAGGAGAAGTTGTGGATCTTCACGGACTGTGGTCTGTCTGTTAAGAAGTCTAGTACCCAGTTACAAATAGAGGGGCTTAGTCCAAGTGTGAAGTAAACTTCTGAATAACGAGGCAAGGCTGTTCAAACGAAGTTCAAATTTGAAAGATTTAATGAATCTTGGCCAAGATTGAGAACAAAAACAATACAGGCAATGAGGCTGTTTGGGTCTGCTCTGAGCTCAAGGTGTAACACAGCATGGTTAAAAACCCTCGCGCAGGAGGAACAAACTTTTAGGGAGGAACAGGATGATACAATGGGTGGAACGAGGAGGTGCTTATCTGTCACAAGGTGGAAACTGCTGATAAGAGATGGAAAATGAGCATTCATTACTTTCTTCATAATACAAGTGTTTTTAGACTAAAAAAGAGAAGGTCACATTTCAGTCAGCAGATAAATGAGGAATATGACATTTAAAATGAGGAACAAATGGTTGGTTTCACACAGATGGTTACAAAGTGCACAGAGTCAGCAGATTTAAGATGGTCACAAGCTGCACAAAGTCATCTGGAGTGCATGAGGTGAAAAGTTTAATACACGAGTTTAATTATGAGTTTAATACCTGAGAGTGTATGATTTTACTTTACAATTCCCTCCTTATGTTCCGTCAGGAACAACTAAGATAATATAAATCAACATTTTTAATACAAGCAAAATCAAAAACAAAATTATCAATCATATGTTATGCCTCCCCAGGCCTAACTGGATGATGTGAACTTGTGCAGGAAAACCCCGGTGGCAACGATGTGGAAATGCTTGGGGACAAAAACCACACAACACCCCGGCCCCACGGCGGTGACCAAATCTGGTGTCCATATCATCCTTACATTCAGTTGATCTATAAGAGAAGAAAAAAGTATGAGACTCTCAAAATAAAACATCAAATTACATGTGTCTAATAGACTTTCCATGCAACCATCATTAACTAGAGATAGAATTAGCAAGTAGCTGTTTTTGTGCAGGTTAAAGACCTACAAATAATGTGACAAGCAACAGTCATGTTCAAAAACAATTGAAAACAGAACAATTGAGGATTAAAGTACAAAAGAAAATAAATGGACAAATGATATGTAATTTAATCAGGATAAAATGTAATCAAGTTAAAGTTATTGTTGAAGTTGTGCCGTTGACATATGGAACCATGAAGACGGGGTTACCGTTGTAGTCCCTTCGACCAGGACTCTGTTTGAGCTCTCTCTTAGCTGGATTGAGTTGGTTCACATTTTCAGGATGCAGGTACCATGTCATGAGACCTATCAGTGTCAGTCCCACAATGACTAGAGTATAGCAAAGCAACTCTTTCATCCCAGTGGATGTTCTAGGTGAAACAGGTTGTTTTAAAATTGTGCGTGGGATGCGTGTATCGAGCATTGTCTTATCTTTTCTGTCGTTGTCAGGAGTTCTTCTTAAAGCAGTGTCTCCTGAGCGCATAGATCCCTCGTTGGCACCCAGCCTCTAAGGCTCTGGCGCGTTGCTCCTCTTGGAAGGAGGGATCTCCTGCCAATGGGTCCTCTGTTGGTGACCTGGTACCTCGGAACGGCTTGCAGTGGGCGGCGTGGATCCAAGTAGCTCTCTCAGCGACTTTCACGGCCGTGTGGGTCACGAGCAACACCTGATAGGGTCCCGTCCACCTGGGCGAGTTCCAGTGTTTCCTCCTGAAAGATTTAACCATAACAAAGTCTCCAGGAGTTATGTTGTGTAACTTTACCTGAGTTGGGCTGGGTAGCCCTCCTTGGACTTGCTCTCTGATGGATTTGAGGTGGTTGGTCAGATTAATACAATACGTAAGCATGTCGTGATCACAATGTTTTAGATCACTAGTTGAGATTGGTCCCACACCCATGTTGGGTGGAGCCGCAAAAAGGATTTCAAATGGGCTGAGGTTATGCTTAGCTCGTCTCCGCATGCGCAAATGATCAAATGAGGCATTAATAAAGTAAATATATCACAACTTAGCTAAACACAATACAATGTCTAAAAATGTAGTTCTCCGTCAGTTGGTCACAAAGCGCACAGTGGATGCCTCCATCTTAAAAAGGCCACAACTCGTTGGCATGCATTTTAACAATGACTACGAATTGGTTGGACGATTCAGGTCCATCTCAGAGGCATCGGTCCGTCGCGTTGTCACCAACTGAAAGAGAGAGAGAGAGAAAATATCAGTAAAATTTTAAGATGTGGCTACAGGCATTTATCCATATTTCCTATTGTTAACAGTATGATAAAATATCCAGACCAATACTTAATAGCAATTTAAATCAATTTAAAGCATTTAAAAACTAAAAATGGTGTAAAACACAAGTTAGGAGATATTTTATAGATCCAGTGCCAGCAGTTTTCAGGTTATGCCACCAGGGAGAGCTCGAGTCACATGTGGCTTGAAGAATCGTTGGTTGACAACATCTGATGTCCAGAGGGTTTCAACCGATGATGAGGTCCATTGATCACCCTGTCCTCAAAACAACACAATACAGTATTGCATTAAACATTGAGTCTGATGTCAAATGGAGCTGGAAGAAAATTTAAACAAATAGAGGGGCTTAGTCCAAGTGTAGATAGTTTGTCTATCAGAGTTTGGGGGATCATGGTGTTGAAGGCAGATGTGAAGTCCACAAAGAGCAGACGCACGTATGAGTCCTTCTGATCCAGGTGGGTGAGAGCAGTGTGGACCACGGAAGAAATGGCGTCCTCTGTTGATCGGTTCTCACGGTATGCGTATTGATGAGGGTCCTCGTTGATGTTGACGGTTGCCTTGATGTGGGACATGACCAGTTTCTCAAAACATTTAGCGACTATCGGGGTGAGGGCCACCGGTCTATAGTCATTCAGACCAGTCACTGTGGAGCTCTTTGGGACTGGGATGATGGTCGCGGTCTTCAGGCAGGTGGGAACTGACTCCAGTGCAAGTGAGGTGGTGAAGATGTCAGCCAGCACCTCACAGAGCTGGTCCGCACATTCCTTCAGAACTTTCCCTGGGATGTTGTCTGGTCCGGTTGCTTTATGAGGATTAATCTTTCTGAGACTGCCTCTCACTTCTGCTGCGGACACCCTGAGATGCTCTTCATCTGGTGATGAGGTGAGTCTGGTGCTAGCTGGTCTGTTTGGATCATCAAAACGTGCATAAAACTTATTGAGGGCATCAGGCAGAGATGGGTCCCTGGGGCATTGTTTGTTCTTGCCTTTGTAATCTGTTATGCATTTAATACCCTTCCACATGCTCCGTGGGTCTTGTGAGGTGAACTGTCCCTCGATCCTCTGTGCGGACAAATAGAAAATTTAACAAAAAAAATGGATTCCCAGGTGGGTCTGGTTAAAGAAATAAGAGAACTGAAAGAACTGATAATTAGCAAAGACAATAAAATTGCTGAACTAGAACGAAAAATAGAGGATTTTGAATACACAAAGCAAGACCATCAAGGAAGCAAGGTGATCCATAAACATAAACATGTTTATTAAATCTGTTCATTTTTTTTTTACAAAAGAAACAATACAAGACAATCCCATAAATGATAATGTAC
Source organism: Garcialebias charrua (assembly GCA_038048925.1). Classification (NCBI taxonomy): domain Eukaryota; kingdom Metazoa; phylum Chordata; class Actinopteri; order Cyprinodontiformes; family Rivulidae; genus Garcialebias; species Garcialebias charrua. The sequence goes on along the minus strand of JBBPBX010014887.1, from coordinate 33,300 downwards.
AAAATATTTAAAAAAATGAAAGGTAGCAGAAAGAAGAATAAATCTTATTATATCTGCCCCTTTTTTCCAACAATCAGATTAAACAATAATAATCTTCAACCAACAGTACAAAATGACTAACTCTTTCTAATTTTCTAACTAATACAATACACATTACGCTATTTCATATTTTTTTAACACATTCGTTTTGATCATTTTCTTAAATGTAAACATTGACTTGGCATTTTTAACTACATTCTCCAAGCCATTCCATAATCTAATTCCCTGGATTGAGGTAGAACGTCCCTTCAAACTAGTTCTGAATTGTGGTTTTACAAACATCTCTGTCCCCTTAAGATTATAACAACTTTGTCTTTTAACAAAATGCATTTGGATATTTAAAGGTAATGCATTATTTTGAGCCCTATACATAACTGATAAAATATTATAGTCTACCAAATCATGGAACTTCAATAACTTCAGTTGATAAAATAATGTACTTGATGGATGACGGTAATGTTTTCTAGTGATAATTCTTACAGCTCTTTTCTGTAATACAAAAATAGGCTTTGTGATTGTTTTACACGCATTCCCCCAAACATCAATACAATAGATTAAGTGTGGAACAATGATTGTGTTATACAACAAATACAGAGCTTTATCATTCAATAGGTCTCTGACTTTGTACAGTACTGCAATCGATTTAGCTATTTTTATTCTTACAGAATTTATGTGTTGTTTCCATGTCAGTTTGTCATCAATGATAACACCCAAAAACTTCACCTCACTCACTCTACAAATCTCAACACCCTCAATTTTGAGTGGAACATCAACAGTTTTCTTTTTATTACTGAATATCATGTAATTAGTTTTTTCTAGATTTAATGATAATTTATTTATTTTAAACCAAGTTTGTATCTTGACAAATTCTGTCTTTATCAATTCCAACATTTGTTCTATATCTTCACCTAAACAGAAAAATGTGGTATCATCAGCAAAAAGTACACATTTAAGGAGTCCTGACACATTTACCAAGTCATTCACATATAAAATAAATAGCTTTGGTCCAAGTACAGAGCCTTGGGGAACTCCACATGTGATATTACAGAGGTCAGATCTTACATAATTTATTTGTACAAATTGTTTCCTATCTTTCAAGTAGCTAGATACCCACTGTAATGCTGGTCCTCTAATACCATATTTGTTCAGTTTTTCTGTGACATTATCTACATGAATGCTCCTACAAGCACCCTGCAGATGTTAAATGTTTTCTATCATGGTGCACTAAGATTCATAACTGGCTGTGATTATCGTACCCACCACTGCACCCTGTATTCACTGGTTAACTGGACATCATTAACCTCACACAGACTCTTCCACTGGTACACTTTCATCTTTAAATCACTTCTTGGTCTGCTGCCCTCATACATCTTACATTCCTCCTACATGTCCTTGCGTGAGTGCAGTTACAGTGTGCGCTCTCAGGACATGATCACTTTCATCATATGATGAAAACAGAATTTATAAAAATACAAACTTGGTTTAAATTAAACAAATTATCTTTGAATTTAGATAAAACTAATTACATGATATTCAGTAACAAAAAGAGAATTGTTGACGATCCATTTGAAATTGAAGATGTTGTGATCTGTAAAGTGTCATTGATGACAAACTGACATGGAAACATCATGTAAATTCCATTAAAACAAAAATAGCTAGATCAATTGCAGTACTGTATAAAGTCAGGGATTTTTTAATTGATAAAGCTCTGTATATGTTGTATAACACAATCATTGTTCCACATTTAATCTATTGTATTGAGGTTTGGGGAAAAGCGTGCAAAACAATTACAAAGCCTGTTTTTATTTTACAAAAGAGAGCTGTAAGAGTAATCACCAGAAAACATTTCAGTCACCCATCAAACACCTTGTTTCTTCAGCTAAATTTATTGAAATTCCAGGAATTGGTAGAATATAGTATTTTATCAGTTATGTATAGGGCTCATAATAACACATTACCTTTAAATATCCAAAGAAATTTTATAAAAAGACAAAGTTATTACAATCTCAAAGGGACAGATATTCATCAAACCACAATTCAGAACCAGCTTAAAGGGACGGTCTACCTCAATTCAGGGAGTTCGATTGTGGAATGCTCTGGAGAGTGATGTTAAAAATGCAAAATCAATGTATACATTTAAGAAAAAGGTCAAAAAGGACTTGCTCAAAAACTATATATGATGTAACTTAGTGTGTTTGTGTATTACACTTATGTTGACTGATGATGTAGCTTAGTGTGTTTGTGTATTACAGTTAGAAAAATTAAGTAGAGTTATTCATTTTGTGATGTAGTTTGTGTATTACAGTTAGAAAAATTAAGTAGAATTATTCATTTTGTGATGTAGTTTGTGTATTACAGTTAGAAAAATTAAGTAGAATTATTCATTTTCTGATGTAGTTTGTGTATTACAGTTAGAATGATGTAGTTTGTGTATTACAGTTAGAAAAATTAAGTAGAATTATTCATTTTGTGATGTAGTTTGTGTATTACAGTTAGAAAAATTAAGTAGAATTATTCATTTTGTGATGTAGTTTGAAGGTTATCATTGGTTGAACAAACTGTGAAATAAGGGGCAGATATAATAAGATTTCATCTTCTTTCTGCTCCTTCATTTTATCCTACTTGTATTCTTGTATCTGATGAAACTGTCTTGTATTGTTCTTTTAAATTGAATGAATAAACATCAAATCAAATCAAAAACCTGCAGTGTTCCGTCAGTGAGGACTGAACTTGGAAAAATGGCCTTCTCCTATTATGCTCCTGCTTCCTGGAATACCTTACAAAAAGACAAAGCTCTCCGCCTTGCCCTTTCTAAATGGTTTTAAGAATCTGTTGGAATCCTGGCAAAAACCAATGCAGATATGTTCTTGTTTTTGATTTTATACATCTATCTTATAATGTTTTGCTAGTTTTTGATACTTTGTTTAAATTTTTTTTTTTTAATCTGTATTTCTCTCTTATGTTTTTCTATTGTTTATTGTTTAAGGAAATTCTACCATTACTGTTCATCATTCTTTAGTTTGTAGCAGGTCGCTCTTGTAAATGAGTCCACGAGGCTCAATGAGATTTACCTGACTAAATAAAGGTTGGATGAATTAAACAAAAGTTTTCTGTTATGTTTTAAGAAATATAGTAACCCATTGTCTTCAAACCTTTATAATTTCTTTTAAAATTGACCGTTTTCCTCAGTTTTCTGCCGTCACACCAGGATATCCCTTAGAATAATGTTTATCGTGAATGTGATGCTTAAAGGCATTCTCCTTTCTCCTTTTTAAACAACATCAGAAATAAAGTTAAGTTTTCTAACTGGCACTCAAGTAAACAAAACAAGCTTGTTGCCAGGCCAGGTAATATAAATCACCAAATTTCAGCAAACGATGCATCATTTGAAGCTTCTGACATAGAGAATTTGAAATTATTTTTTACTCAAGATTACCGTATTTTCCGGACTTTAAGTCGCTCCGCCCCATAAGTCGTTTTTGTCCAATATGTCCAATAAATTGGAAAAACCCATAAACGTGTCGCACCTCTGTATACGTCACATCTATTATGCATCACAGCTGACGCGTCGCGTATGTTACGCGTCATCGCTGACAACCCGAAATTTGGGCCGACGTTTTGCCCTGCTGCAAATGGTGGCCACAGGAGCGTGCACGGAAGGACTTTAACAAGATTAAAACGATAAAAACAATTCTTTGTTTGCTGAAAATTATAGCAAAGATGTGTCTTAGCTTAACCTTTCCTTAATAAATGCACATAATTGTCAAATCAACTGGATTTAAAAAGTAGTTTCACTACGTGCATGGGTGGGACCGATGCATTTCTTTAAAATTTAGCAAGATAAACACTTAAAAATATATCTGTTAGCTGACATTATAGCAAAAGTGTTTTTGAGCTTAACCTTTCCTTAATAAATTCACGTAATGGTAGAATCAGCTGGATTTAAATTGTTTCGCTTTAACGGTCTTCCAAACGGTTGCGCGCTGCGAAAATAAATTACAAATAAATCGAATTTTCGCTCAAACATCTCCTAAAGCTAATATGTTGTAATTGTCCATCCAGTGAGTACTTTCTGTAAGTTTCATCAAAATTTGTCAAGTGGTCCATGAGCTATTTTGCTAACAAGGTAACAGTAGTTCAGAGCTCTAGAGAGCAGGAGGCCATGCTGCGGCAATGTGAGTCCGAGCAGAGGAGGCTTCTGTCGGACACATGAGCTGGGAACGGTTGGTGGACCCTCGTGGCCTAAAGTGGTACTGCTCCATTTTTTTCACATCAGAATTAATGGAAACTGTCATATTTCAAGCTAAAAATTTGTCTAAAAATATGGGGAAAATCCATAAATATGTCGCTTCGCCCCATAAGTCGCAGGACATGAAAATTAGTTTAAAAAACCTGCGACTTATAGGCCGGAAATTACGGTAAACATCTTCTCATTTTAAACCAGATCGAATGAGAATCCAGAAGTTGGAACAAGACCTTGACCAAGCTGGCTGATTCCCGCACTAACTTTAAGAATTAAACCAACTTCAGGCTGAACTCTCTTGACCATGGCACAAATCAACATTCTTGTAACTGACAGATGAACATGTATTGTACTTGTCGTGTGCTGGTGAAGATTCTCAGTCGTCCAGGACATGATAAAATCAAAAAAGGCGTTCAATACAGGATCAACTGGACTTTATTTGTTGCAGAAAACGTTTCGACTTCTGTCCAGAAGTCTTTTTCAATTCTGAATGAATGAAAGCTGTGAGAACGAGAAGTTTTATACAAGCCACGCACCAACATATGAAATTGGAAACTGAAATAACACCACAAAATACCTAACATGCCCATTCTATTTAAATTGACAAAACAAAACAACACATCACACCTGGGGGTTTGTAACACATACATGTAAATTGAAAGATCACACCTTAACAGTAGGAGGTTCCCTTGAGGTCTCTGGTAGAAGACACAAACTGTATGTAAATTGACACAAAACACCTCCCAAACAACAACAGAGGCTACTCAGAGAAACTTTGTTAGTCTAATTTACAGACAAGACATCCCTGCTCCCATCCAGTGTAAAACGTTTCGGAATCAAATCCAAAACTGAGTTATAAGTCTTAGAAAGTTGAAATCTCAGACCTCCTCCTCTGTTAAGAGAAGGTTTTTCTCTCTTAACATACAAAGCTTCCTTCACCCCCCTCTCAAACCATCTGTGCTCTCGGTCCAAAATTTGAACATTCTGGTCCTCAAATGAGTGACCCTTGTCCATGAAAGGACAAGGGTCACGGACAAGGGTCACTCATTTGAGGACCAGAATGTTCAAATTTTGGACCGAGAGCACAGATGGTTTGAGAGGGGGGTGAAGGAAGCTTTGTATGTTAAGAGAGAAAAACCTTCTCTTAACAGAGGAGGAGGTCTGAGATTTCAACTTTCTAAGACTTATAACTCAGTTTTGGATTTGATTCCGAAACGTTTTACACTGGATGGGAGCAGGGATGTCTTGTCTGTAAATTAGACTAACAAAGTTTCTCTGAGTAGCCTCTGTTGTTGTTTGGGAGGTGTTTTGTGTCAATTTACATACAGTTTGTGTCTTCTACCAGAGACCTCAAGGGAACCTCCTACTGTTAAGGTGTGATCTTTCAATTTACATGTATGTGTTACAAACCCCCAGGTGTGATGTGTTGTTTTGTTTTGTCAATTTAAATAGAATGGGCATGTTAGGTATTTTGTGGTGTTATTTCAGTTTCCAATTTCATATGTTGGTGCGTGGCTTGTATAAAACTTCTCGTTCTCACAGCTTTCATTCATTCAGAATTGAAAAAGACTTCTGGACAGAAGTCGAAACGTTTTCTGCAACAAATAAAGTCCAGTTGATCCTGTATTAAACGCCTTTTTGGTACTTGTCGTGCATGAGAGAAGATGTTGGACAACAGAAAGCTGTGAAAATCAGAGTTTCTAACAGCTGGAATAACAAAGCAGAGTGGGCCTGTGGTTTATGGCTACAATTACACAACTCATCTGGATGACTTTGGAGAGAGGGGAAAGGTCCACAGCAACACACAGGCACACGTTTTGTTTGATGGGTTGTGATGAGAGGATGCATCCCCCCCCAGGCAGTGAAACCCCACGCAGATGGACTGTCAGAAGTTTAAACTGAGGCGAGAGGAGACATGGAGCACAGCTGCAATCCAGTCACTGTTATTTACATACGGACAGTGGAGGTGAAAAATAAACTCATTCTTTACCGTTGACATGATAAAACCACCAATTCACCAATTCACAAAAGTCGACGCCAACTCAGACAGCAAATGCTAAAAGGTCATTTTTTTGTCATATGAATTGGCAGCAGAACTCAAATAGTTGAGGAAGAGAAAAGTTAATTACAGGTACTGTAGTTGTGATTAGTTGAGGAGCCTGGTTGCATTTTTAGCTGCACAATACAGTTCAGTTTACACCAAAGTGCATGCTCAATAATCCAGGTAAAAAAAAAATCCAATAATGTTAAGTCAGGTCCTCTGTATGATTACTTTTTTGTTGATTTTTTTCCCTTCATCCAAAGGACTTCATCAGTCAGAGGAGCCACAAAGAAATTCAGTCTCAAAACGTTTCAACAACAACAACACAAAAAATAAATAAATAAACTGTCCAGATACTTTTTTGGATTCCTGGATTATTGAGCATGAACTTTGATGTTTTTGAACCACCTTGACCATGGCTGCCTCAGAGGAGTCGGCCCTAATAGGCTAATAGAAGAATAGCAACCCTAATCTGACGCTGCAGATTGGATCAGAACATCTTAAAAAGTAAATGCAGAGCAGATAGAGACAGTATTTGATGCTTTACATGAGAGAACAACACATGGATTCAGATTTCTGATTAAACTTCCTGAACGGCTTACCGTATTTTCCGGACTATAAGGCGCAGCGGGTTATAAGGTGCATTAAGCGAAACAGAACAGTCAGATAAGTCAAACTTTATTCAGCTCATCACAATAACCACATTAAATCGATTTGAGGTCAGTAAGCACAACCAGAATTAATACATAAGGCTCACTGTCTATTTTTTTTGTAGAAAATTCAAGGATGTTAAGTGCCTTATAGTCCGAAAAATATGGTAAATAAAACAGATCCGTCTTTGGCAATGTTAGTTTTGTTTTTATTTTCCAAACTGATAACTACCTGTTAGATCCACGGTGTGCAGGACCCCAGATGTACAAGGTTTGTCAATTTGAAGTAGAAAAAGTGGCTCAGTGACAGGCCCAGAAGCAGCGCACGTGTTCCTGTGTGTTTACATCCTATGGGGGATCGCTGTTGGCTGCGTTTGGTCTAAACCTCAGAGCAGCAGCTTTTGGTTCTGTGAGCCAAACTTGCTGGTGGACCACAGCCAGCTCACGGACTGTTCTGGAAGGGTTTTGGGTGGGAGGGAGTTTTTGGGTTGCCTGGGGTGGGCTGATGCTCAAAGCTGCCAAAACCAGAACCATTCATCCACTTCAACGCAACTTATTACAAATGTTTAGTGGAATCACGGAGCAGCTGTGGGATCAGGTTTTATTTATTTTTTCATCCGTATGATTTTTGGCACGTAACTCGTTCCGCAATTTGTTTGGTTCTGTTTCAACAATCCATACGTCAAAACGCTCAGCTTGTTCAGGACGTTCCTGCTTTGACTTTTGGTGTTCATGCAAGTTGTATTTTTTGAAGCATTTATCTTTTTCACGCGTGATTTTCTCATTGAAAATGAATGGAGCGCTCTTCACATCCTGTAAAACCATTTACTGCTCATCTCAGCTTTTGTATCTGCTTTTTAGTTGTTTTTCCTGCTGAATTAATCGTTTTTGTGCTAATTTTCAACTTTTGTGCTTCTTTCTAATAAATTCTACTTTGTAGGCTCCTTTCAGCCGTTCTGCTAATTTGAGATTTTGTTGAAGCAATTTTTTATATCTATATTTTCCTAATTTCCACTTTTTTCCTGCTCATTTCAGCTTCTTTTTTTGTTGTTTTTTCAGATTTTTTTTGTAACTGCTTATTACAGCTTATTCTTCTCATTTCAGCCTTGCCTGCACACTTGTGCCTTTTTTCTACGACTTTCCACATTTGCTTTCCAGCTTTCAGCAAACGTCAGCTGTTCAACTACAGTCACTAAACTTGTTCAGCCTCGTTTCAGCTTCTTCAGCAGCTTTCAGCAAAAATCATTCATCAATAAACACTGCATTTTCAAAAAGACATGCAGTTTCTTTAGTTTAGAATCATGACCAACTAAAACATTTTGGTCTGTGCAGCCTTCAATCTGTGAACTTTCATGGAGATCATGTTGAAGTGAGAGATGCAGAAACCTCTCGTCTGAAATTTATCTTCTCCTGTTCCACCCTAAAACCAGCCGGGGCCATAAATCCTCTGCCTTTTGTTGTGCTGTACACGTCTCTGGTTCATCACAGGAGAAAAGTGAGACGTTTTGTTAGGTCACACTCCAGCCGAGGGGGCGGGGCCTCTCTGATGTTTAAACTTTTAGTCTGAGTTAACTTTAACGTGTGAATTTACATCCAAACCAGGCATTTAAAGATTTATCTAAAACAAAACACAGTCATGGGTGTTTGTGTGAATGCATCCATTTTTCGCGCTGCACCCGCTTCGGATGTTATCAAATGGCCCTCATCAGTTATTATCATCCCCAGCGGTCAGATTGCCCCTCCTGTACCTCCTAGGAGGTTTAAAGGTACGTTGTCACCGTTACAAGCGATGACAGCAGGCTCCGTCTTTAGCTACGTGTTAAAGTTTAGAGTAAAGTGTCTTGGGTTAGGTTTAGGGTCTTGGTTAGGTTTAGGCACAAGGGTAAGGGGGTTAGGTTTAGGGTTGGTCCTCTGGGTTAGGTTAGGTTTAGGAAAACGGTTACATAAGCTGAAAAAAAACAAAAACACAACACTTGCGGGTTTACGGAACCACGCTGCTCACAGCGATAATAATGCTGATAAAATTCTTTTAAACATGCTAGGAGGTAGATTGGACAGTTTCGCCGATACATATGGGGATGATAACAGATGATAACCTCCATTGTATGGACTGACAACATCCGAACCCGCTGTTTTTCTTCTGTATGTTTTTTTTTTACTCATTCTGCAATTTTTGTGCTATTTCAAAAATGTATATGTAAAACACGTTGAGCTCATTCAGGACTTTTTTATTTTATTTTTTTGCCTTTTCTGCCTTGTTGTTCTCATTACAAATGAATGGAGCTCTGCACATCCTTCAAACTCTTTGTGCTGTTTAAAACATTTTAGCTCTTGTCAGCTTTTGCTCTGGTTCAGCTTTTTCAGTTTCTTTGTGCTAATTTCACCTTCCCTCAGCTCCTTAGAGCTTTTTTCCAGTTGTTTATTTGCTTCTTTCAACTTCCTTTTGCCAATTCCTTTTTTTTTTTTTTGGTTCATTTTTCCAGATTCTTTTTCATATTTCAACTGTTTCTGCTCTTAAAAAAAGCAGAGAAAACGGCTAAAATTAGCAGAAAATGCTTATTTCAGCTAACTTTTGCCCTTCTTTTTGACTTTTTTTGTTGTTGCAGATTTCTTCCTTTTGTGATTCTTTCTAATACTGTAATTTCAACTTTTTCTCTACTTTTAGTCCCTTTCTGTTAATTTTAGCTCATATGTTTTTGCATTTTCTGCTACTTTATTTGTTGCTAATTTTATATATTTATTGATCATTTCAGTTCCTCTTTGGCTAATTTCAGATTTTTTTTGTAACCTTTTCAGCCTCTCTGCTTATTTCGTTTTATTCTGCCCATTTCTACTCTATTCAGATTTTCTACACATCTCTAACATTTTTCTTCAGCTTTTATTTTCCAGCTTTCAGTAATTGTCATCTGTGCAAATTCAATTCACATTAACAATTTAGCAAGAAAACCTTTTCAGCTGGTTGCAAACTCATTCAGGAAAGCATTTACAGTATTTTTTTGCAGGAAATGTAATTTCCTTATAGTTAAAATTACATTAAAATATCTGGTCTATATTAAGCTGTTCTAGCATGCTGAATTTATTGTTTTTAAATAGTTAATAAAAGTGGGAAAACAAAGTTTTAGGGATTTATTTTTTTTTTGCTCTAAATTTAATGTTAGCAGCCATAAAAGGTAAGTGATCATGTAAATCTGTGTCTGTTTTATTCCTGTTTGTTAGCAAAATATCTCCTGAAGATCTTATGATGTAATCACTGGTTATATATCTTTAACTAACTCTGATGGGACAGAATAAGGTTTTTTATGTCAGTAATACATTTTATTATACGTACTTAAATTATATGAGAAATTTTTCATTTGTCTGCCGCTATACGGTTCATTCTTCAGTCACCTACGTGCTGGTACATTTTGTTTCATATGATGAAAAGTGAAATCATCATGGATAACTGATGCAGAAAACATATTTACTTTTATTGAATTTTAAATTTGTCTGTGGCAGTG
>JBBPBX010014887.1:0-15005 GCA_038048925.1 Garcialebias charrua | reverse complement strand
TATATATATATATATATATAATAATAATAATAATAATAATGAATTCAATTTATAACGCACTTTTCATTAATGAAAATCTCAAAGTGCTACAAGGAGCAACAGAATTAAATGACAATAAAACAAATAATAAAACAATTAAAATCAATAACAATATCAGCTAAGATCAAAAGTAGAATCATGAGGAGGTAGAGTATGCTTGGTCGAAAAGAAAGGTCTTCAAGTCGCTCTTAAAGTCAACCACAGACTGTGGGGCTCTTAGACAGTCAGGAAGAGAGTTCCACAGGCGGGGGCAGCCACACTGAAAGCCCGGTCTCCCATGGTCCTTAATTTGGTTCTCGGAATGTGAAGGAGATTGCTGTTCTGTGACCGCAGCGAACGGGTGGATGAGTATGGAATGAGAATATCCTTCAGATAATCTGGTGAAGTTCCGTGTAAGCATTGATGTGTAATGAGAGCAGTTTTGTACTGAATTCTGTAGGCGACAGGAAGCCAATGAAGGTTATGGAGAATGGGCGTAATATGTTCAAATTTACGAACTCTCAACAAGATCCTTGCTGCACTGTTTTGAATATATTGAAGTTTCTGAAGGTTTTTGCCAGGGATTCCAATAAACAGGGAGTTGCAGTAGTCGAGCCTGGAGGAGACAAAAGCATGGACGAGCTTCTCAGCATCGGAAAAAGTTAGGGATGGGCGAAGTCTGGAGATGTTTCGAAGATGGAAGAAGCAAGTTTTAAACAGATGCTTAATGTGATTTTCAAATGTAAGATTGGAGTCCATTTTTATTCCAAGATTAGTAACAGAGGTGGAGAGGGGGATGTCTTGTCCAGAAAAGGAAAGTCTTGTTATAGGAGATGTTTGTACCTGGTGAGGGGTGCCAATCAGTATGGCCTCAGTCTTGGAGCAGTTTAATTGAAGAAAGTTCTGATTCATCCATGCCCTAATTGCCTCCAGGCAGGCAGAGAGGGCAGTGAGTGAAGATGGAGATGACAAGGTGGAAGATGAGGATGCTCCAGTCCTGATGTAAAGCTGTGTATCGTCGGCATAACAGTGAAAAGAAATGTTGAACTGATTAATAATTTGACCTAAAGGCAGCATGTAAAGGGAAAACAGCAGGGGCCCCAGAACCGACCCCTGAGGGACACCACAGGAGACACAAACTGTCTGGGACGTGGCGTTGCCAAGACTAACACATTCCAGCCTATTGGAGAGGAAAGATTTGAACCAGTCCAGGACTGTGTCGCAGAGACCGACCTCCACATGAAGACGGTGGAGGAGGATACTATGGTCCACAGTGTCGAAGGCTGCAGTGAGGTCAAGGAGGACAAGGATGGAGGGAGAGCCAGTGTCAGCAGCCAAGAGGACATCATTGGTAACCCTCAGCAATGCAGTCTCTGTACTGTGAGCTGCCCTGAATCCAGACTGGAACTTCTCATACAGGGAGTGTTGTTGTAGGTGATCCTGCAGCTGAGCAGCAACAGCTTTTTCCAGCACTTTAGACAGAAAAGGGAGGTGTGAAATTGGGCGGTAATTAGAAAAAATGTCGGGATCCAAATTAGATTTTTTCAGAAGAGGCCTAATGATGGCGGTTTTTAGAGGCAGTGGAACATGACCAGATTGTAGAGACTGATTTATTATTTGAGTGATAAGTGGGCCTATTGCAGAATGATTGGTTTTTATGAGAGAAGAGGGGAAAGGATCCAGGGCGCAGGATGAAGGCTTCATTTTCTTGATGATGGCCTCCACCTCACTCTGAACAACTTCGTCAAAGCTGTTTAGGGTCCCAGAATGCAGACGGGTGGGTGGCACACTGAGAACGGGGAGGTTGTGGAGCTGAGATCTGATAGTGTCAACTTTGGTTTTAAAAGATGAAAGAAACAGGTCGCATTTTTGAGCAGAGTCCTCAAGAGTTTGCTTAATGGGATTAAGCAGACGAGTGATTGTGGAGAAGAGCTGTTTAGAGTTTCCAGGGCAGGTGTTGATGATGTTAGAATAATATTTGGAGCGTGCTTCTTTAAGAGAATAGGCGTATGCTTTCTGATGTTCTTTATATGCCTGCTTATGCACAGACAGACCAGATGATTTTACACGTCTCTCAATAGCACGGCCAGTTGCCTTCATCTTGCGCAGCTCATCAGTGTACCAAGGAGCTGAGCGCGAGAAAGACACCAGTCTTGTCTTTAAGGGGGCGTGTAGGTCCAGGAGCTCCCGAAGAGATTGGTTGTAGTAATCCACAGAGTCATCTGCAGATGAATGATTGACAGCGGTCAGGGTGTGAAGATCAGCAGACAGAACATCAAGGGAAATGTTTTTAAGGTCACGGAACTGGATGGGTCGTTTTGGATTTGAAGCAGGCGAAGATGAAGGCACTTCCAGGGAGATGACCCTGTGGTCTGAGACACCCAGGTCATATACAGATAAGTTATTGATGAGTACAGTGTCTGTAATCACCAAATCCAGAGTATGCCCCCTGCTGTGCGTAGGGGCGTCAACATGTTGAGTGAGATTAAGAGAGTCCAGAAGAGACTTAAAATCTGTTGCCAGAGGTGAAGAAGAATTGTCCACGTGGATATTTAAGTCATCAAGAAAAATAGTCTTCACAGGGGAGGTGCAGAAAAAAGTGAGAAGGTCATGCATCTCTGAGTTAAATGAAACATGCGGTTTGGGAACCCTTCCCTCACTCTTACAATGTTCTAAGTTCTTAATCCTACATCATTTTAACAACATACATATATGCACAGTAGCTACTGCAAAATTTTATATGGGTACTCACCAGCCTTGGTTGAGTTCTTGTCGGGTTCTGACTGATTCTCTGCAATAGTTGAGCACCTGATGCTTTTGGAGAGAGTTAGCAGTGGCGATCCCTTATATGGGTGATACGGGCGGTTGCCCAGGGCGGCCTCCAGCAGGGGTCGGCAAAGAAGAAGAAGAAGGAAAGACAGTGCGCCTCGATTATTTTTTAATTTTTATTTTTAATCTTTTACAACTTTTGTTTTTTAACAACATATAACACATGCTGGTGAAGATAACAACATATAACACAGAACACCACTACCGCGCTTCTCCTGGGCCACCCCGCTCTTCATTTATTCATGTCCTCATTTTAATCACTGCAGCAGCTGCTGGGGTGCACCGTGCACCTCCTCCACCTTTTCTTTCGTTTTTGTTACGTGCGCGGAAGTGACATTAGGAAAAGTAAGGGTGGTGCAGAGAAGAGAAGAGAAGGAAAACAGACGCATCTAATATAACCATTGACACATGTTTCACTCAAACAGCTGCAGCTTGAGATCAAACAGGTAAGACATGATGTTGAACTTTGCAGTTGGGGTTGCTCATCCAGGGCGCCAAATAGGCTAGGACCGCCCCTGAGAGTCAGACCTTCGGAGAGCCAGCACAAAACCACACAATGGTCTAGATCAAGTACAAATAATCCAGAGAAATCTAATGAAAAATATCAGGGAATGCTCCGAAGGAGACACCAGACCTCCAAGCAATGCCTCCCTGCTCGAGAGGCTTCATGGGCCGGCAAGCAGCACTCAGATTGACCGATGAGGGTGGAAGTAGTTCTGGTTTGGTTCTGGTCGGGTTCTGGTCGGCTTTCTGCATCCACTGAGTGCTGAAGTCACTATGAATAAGGACCAAACTTTTTAGTCAGGTTCGGGTCAGATCAAAAATTTTCTTCCATTTTGGAAGAAAGCACATGGTTGGAAGCACTGTTGAATTCTGGAAAGTGTACTGTTGCCTTGTGGGTATTGTAGTTCTTTTGGACTGGTGATACTGCGTAGGCTTATTGAAAGAAAACTACAAAATGGCTGTGCCCTTAACTTTTTATCTGTATGGTTCCAATCACGTGAGTAATATTAAAGTTGACAGTCAGAAAAATTGCAAAAGAGCGAGTCCACTTAAGTCAAACCGCATAGCAAGGGACTACTCTACTCACCTTCTCCTCATTGCTGTCATCCTGACTCTTCTCCTCCATCCCCATGTCCCCAGATTCCTGTTGTAAAAAGTGAATTATCTTCACTGTAAATACATCACTTTAATGCTTAAATGTTTGAGTTCTGTTTGACTCAGTCCATATCCTCTGGGTGTTCACAATTGTGATAGATTCAGGAGTTTCCAGTTGTTTTGTTTTCTTCTAAGACTCCTGACCAATTGACTTTCTTTTGAGGGTGACATGACTATTGATCAATTCAGCAAGTGCTGTCAAACAAACCCTTTTTTATGCTGCCAAAATAAAATAAAAACATACAAACTGCAGTCAATCATGATCACTGACCGGAAGTTAGGAAGACATTCTTCAGCACCTCTTAATAAAAATATTTAGGTGAAAGTGTATAGTTTATCCTTTACATGTATTTTTGTGGATTAAAGAAAATCTATATTTTATCATTGAAGTTGCACTTTGTGTAATCATTCCACTCTGAATAAAGAGCTGGTCATATTAATAATCAAGCCTCAACAATAATATGACGCAATGCTTAAACATGATGAGTGTGTTTACACTTCCGTTTCACTTCTTTCTTTCTTTTGTTCCTCAGAAAATGTTTCCAAAGAATAGCATCCTAAACCTGCTGGTCCACACTAAGCAATCCATTGATCTGTTTCTTTGGGAGCCACTTCATCATGTTCAGGGTTGCAGAGGGAATGGCTCTTTAACAATTTGACATCATATTCACCCGTTAAGGCACAAACAAAGAAAAGCAGGAATGGTTGAGAATTTATGAGCAAAAGGTGCATCTGAGAAGAGGCATCAGTGGATGTGTATGTGCACGGAGAGACGACTCCTTGTTATGCCTTGCTGTCATGTTCAAGGAGCCCCCTATCTGATGTAAAATATCTGTATGGCTGAAACTGTCTGATGTCAGCATTTCAAACATAACTCATTTTACAGTCTGGAGCGAAGAATAGGAGAACCTTCACTTATATCATAATCTCTCGCACCTACATGGTGATGCATGTACGCGCATGTGCAGACGGACGTGTGCACACACCTCCATCGAGTCAGTCTGCAGGCTCTCCATCATTGCCAGCGGTCGCCTGGTGCTCTTTGGTTGGTTGCAGGTTGATGGATGAGGCTCCCTTGAGCAGCTCTGTTAAAGCGCCTCTCTATCAGGCTGCAGCCCGCATGGACCCTCACATTTGATTAGATCCCAATGGAAGCCAGTTGCTCCCTGTCATCACTCATACAGCACAGGCACAAGACGCAGCAGCAACAGCCACTGGAGCACACAGCTGAGGAAGCCATTTTGGTGCAAAAAGAGGATATTATGTGACTCATGTACAATTCTGTTTCACATGGGTGGTACACACTGAGCTGGAGAGATAGTGTCACCGAGGGGGACACTTAAAAGAGTCTAATTACTATTCTTTAAAGATTAAAGCAGAAGATTAGACTTACTGAAGTTAATATCTTACCTGTTGTAGATGCATATTTAAACATTGTCAGTTAAAAAAAAAAAAAGTTAATTTGACGAGATTGGCGAGCTAAATGCTAGCTCAAGTGAGGTCATCGTCAGATCCACATCAAGATTGATTATATACAATTTTGTGTCCTGATGCATGCTCAATAATCCAGGTAGATAAATCTTACAAGGTTGAGTCAGGTCTGGATGGATTCTTCTCTTTTATCCAGAAGACTTCATTCTGAGGAGTTGCAACAAACTCAGTCTTATAAACAGCACCTTCTCATAGTGGATGGACCAGTTTTCTGATCACAGCCATAACTGGCTGTTCAAAAGGGGAACCATTAGCCTAACATTTGATCGTTAATGCCCTGTTGGCCACTTGCTATTCACAGAGGACTGAGTGATACTAGCAATAACAGCATTGTAAGAGGGGGACAGTTGAACATGGAGGCCTCCGCACCTTGCTTTCAAACCCCAAAATACATTAAAGGTTCACTATGTAATTTCTGGAGAACGCTGGGACTTAGAAAAATTTTCATCAGGGAAAAGCATTCTGCTCCCTGGCTCTGAGGGGGAGCCGCAGTCCGTTCTCTGTTGAACTTCAGTTCTGCAGCTCCGCCTCCTGCTGAATGTCTGCTCAGAGCCGCTTCAATATTCTGTGATTATATGTTTATAAAACGTTCTAAAAAATATAATAAAACCATGAATCACTGGTCCAACAACACAAAAACCAGCAGAAATCAGCAGAGGTTCATGCAGCAACGTTGGACATGATTTAATTCGCTCGTGACTTCCTCGTTTCTGTCAGTGCAGGTTTGGAATGTCTGGAATGCTCCGCCCCCACTACATGTCCTGTCTCTGCGCTGCAAAGTTCTGTGATTATATGTTAATGAAACGTTCTAAAAAATATAATAAAACCATGAATCACTGGTCCAACAACGCAAAACCCAACAGAAATCAGCAGAGCTTCACCAGCCACTTTGGACATGAGTTTTTTTTCCTCGCTCGTGACAAATCCATTTTCTCATTCCTGTCAGTGAAGGATGAAGCGATCACTTGACTTTTGGCAAAAAACAAACAAAATAAAAGTCCAGCTCTGGGATGAAGAAGGGATATTTAATACATTTGTGTCACATCCAAATCAGTCCTGCATCGCTTTGCAATTCTTTGAATGAGAACGTGCGTGGCGCTGGGGCTGGGACAGGCGGGGGCGTGGTTTGGGGCGTGACAAACAACTCTGTTTTTATTGGCTGGTCATTGTCCGGGTCACTCTGTGTTTTTAGTGTTTTTATAAATGCTTCTAGAGAAGCAAGGGGACTATAGTTTTTTTCAGAGATTACTTTGTCTAACACCAGTCTGTCAGTAGATAGTGACAGAGTGAAGAAATATGTTAAAAATATATTGTTAGAAAAGTTACAGACTGCATTACAAAGTTACATAGTGTCCCTTTAAGGCAAAAACAGGTTCATCCCAAACATCCAGTCTACCAGCACAAACAAAGAAATATTGTATCCACTTTATTCCTGGGGCTCTACTGTATGAATGATTATGGGTCCAACTTCCTGTCAGACAACGGAAGTAACAATAAGTATTGGCTAACCATGTTAGCAGAGCACGGACCGAGGTTTATGTGAAAGTAATTTACATTCAGTTTAGCAGATAAAATACTGTTTTAGTTTTGTTTACATTTTTTAACAACCATAAAGTTGACTAAAATAACTTTATGGAGTTCAGGTACCGGTTGTGTTCACTGCTGCATGAACAAGGTCAAGGTCAAATTTCTTTATGGTCATTCACATCATATGTGGTACATGTGGTGGAATGAAATTGTGTACACAGCGTCCCAGTTGCACCCAACAAAAGTATACATTGTGAAGAAAAACAGTAATAAGATCTAAGATATGAACAAAGAAACACGCCAAACTAATAATGCACTAAGCACAAGTACTTTGTAGTACAAAAAAATACACCGAACAACAGCAGCATGAACATGAGTTTGGGTGAGCAGATGAGTATGAATGAATACAGCAGCATGAAATAAATCAGCAGCATGAGATCAGCAGCATGGATAGTCAGCAGCTCATATCAACAATCAATTGGCATTATAGTGATTACAAAAAAATATTACAGTGATTATCCTGATCAGGGATTTATGAGTCTAACAGATTCATAGTAGAAGCTGTCCCTCAGTCTAGTGGTTCGGCACTTAATGCTCCTTAACCTCTTTCCTGAGGGGAGCGGGGCAAAAAGTGTGTGTGTGCTGGGTAAGTGGGATCCTTCATGACACCATGTGTCGTTGTGTCCTTGAGCAAGACACTTAACCCCGAGTTGCTCCCGGTAGGACTGGAAAGCACCTTGCATGGTAGTCTGCCGCTACCGGTGTATGAATGTGTGTAGCATTCAATGTGTGTAGCGCTTTGAGATTTTCACTAATGAAAAGCGCGTTATAAATTGAATTCATTATTATTATTATGTACAAAGTAGGAGACCCTCTTCCTGCATCTGGAGGTGTAAATGTCTGTGATGGTGGGGAGACCAACTCCAACAGACTTCTGTGCAGCCTTCACCACTCTCTGCAAAGCTATTATTTCTGCAGCTGTGCAACCTCCATGCCACATGTTGATGCTAGAGCACAGGATGTTCTCCACTGCACACACTTCTGGTTCTGGCAAGCTGATGGACGCTGCTCTCCTGGCTTCTCTGTAGTCTTTTTATCATCAAACTGACCCGTTTTTCGAACAGGACAAAAGTTGTTCCACCTTCCAACCAAATTCGGTGTTCAGTGACTCAGAGAGCCCAACGGGACCGTCCCAAAAAAATATTTCGGCACAGGACCGGCCGCTCCCAGCCCACCGGTCAGTCTGAGCACATCCTACCGGCCAGGTGACCACTCGAGCTGGGGAGCTGTCCAACGAAGCCCCGGTGGTTTTTTCCTCTCTCTCTCTTGACCATCAACCAAATTTCTCATCTGGACCTGTGGTTTGACCTGGTTCCAACGAGAATCGCAGGGTGGTATTTTGCTGACCTTTCCGCTGCTTTCTGTTGATCTGGCCTTGTGGCATCTTCATTCGGTGTGGGGGAAGTGTACCTGTGTCCCGAACCTGTGTCACAGGACCAGAACCGAACCGAGTTGGCTGTGGGGGACTTTGTCTTCAGTAGTCCCCGTCTGAGCCTGTGAGCGGCCCGTTACCTTAAAACGAAGGACTGTCCACCTCCGTGGGAATCGCTGTGCTCACCTAGAGGTGATGCTCTGTGGCTTTGAAGTGCCGCCGGAACCGGACCGGAGCAGAACCGGGTCAGTGACGACCTCAGCCTCTCCGGTCAGCCTCGCCGGACCAGTGACATCTTCATCCTCCCTGGTCAGTCTCATCGTTTATCGCCGGGGTTGGCCTCTCGTGCTGTGGGCTGCAGAGAAGCAGACGAGCAGGGTGACGTGCTATGGAGCGGAGTGAAGAGCGGAGGAGCAGCGATGTTTGGTGCTTGTGAGGAGTCCGGCCAGAGTTGGCATCAGACTTGCTGCAGGCTTCCATCCCAACTCACCTGGATAATAATAATTTTATTCTGGATCACACTGTTGTTCCATGCTGACCTGAAACAGGCTAGGACCATGCCTTTAATTTCAGAAGGATTTTCTGGCAGCTCACTCTGCTATTTGCTGCAAATTATCTGTTTCTACCTGTTGATTCTGGACCCGGCTTCTGTTTCCCATGGCCGCATCCATTCATCTTCACAGGGGTGCTAGAGCCCCCCTCAGCCCAACTCAAACTGCAGTTGGGCCACCTCGTCAGATTTGTTTGCCCATCTAATTTTGATGGTTTATGTTCTGAGACTTTTCTGCACATTCATATTATTGTCATTATTTTCAGCTCACAGACTACCTGGAATCACTGAATCTTGTTAACACATCTGGATCAACACATTTGGATCTGTCCATCACTGCAACTTTCACTGTTTTTGGGTTCTGAATGATTGCGTTTTCATTAATGTTTCTCATGGTTCAATTATGGGGGTGTAAAGGGGTTAAAGGGGGTCAGTTTAATACTGACCTCCTTTTTACCTTAATTTACTTATTCAGATTGAATAGTAAATTCACGGATTCTCTTCTTTTTCAGTTTATTCAATATTTCTGTGATCTTTATGATGGATAAATAAACAGAGCCATTAAGTGACAATGGACACGTTAACTTAGTTTGATATGTCAAAGAGACACTATCATTTATTTAAAATAAATCAACTAAATTAACACCATTACACTTGATTGACATGATTTCACTTTCTTTCAATTCAAATACGTCAGCACACTTAAATTTAACACAACAGACATAAATATTAGATGTTAAGCATATTTAGTCTGTGGGCTCTTTAACTTAAAAATATAGTTTCCAGCTTAGGTTGAGAGGGAAAAGAAATAGGAGGAAAGATTTAAGAAGAAAATTATCCTGAGCATGAGACCAGAGTGACACTTTTCATCCGACTTCTGCTAAAATCCAGGTACGTTTTGTAAACAGCTCCTTTACCTTTTGACGACCGCCCGGTAAGAGGGAAGACACCAGCCTTCAGATGCACAGAGTCCTTTAGTCCCAGCACGTCCAAAACTGGTTTTAGTTTACGTTTCAACGTCTCCTGGCTTCCGCGTTGGTCATCAGAGAATATGTCAGCTTCAGGCCTCTGACTTCAAGATAAACTTATTCCAGGAGGGAATAAACAAAGTTTTTGAGCTCGGCTTGTTCGAAGTAGACTCATAACAGCCTGTTATCAGTCCTTAGCTGAAGACGCCGGTCGTTAGCTCTTGACCACACGTGTCCAGCTCTTGGGAAAGTTCACATCTCTTTGGAAGTTCCCAGCAACTCTCTGAAGCGTTTCAGCACAGCTTAGACTAGTACTTAAGGAAGGACCAGTCGAGGAGTTCATTTGTCTTATCAAACCCAAGGTTAACAAGCAGCAGCAGAGGGAGATTTGTTTAGGAACAGACAGAGAAAGCTGGAGCCTTGTTCAATGAAAAACAACTGATTAAACTGTCTTCTTATTTCTAAACAGAACAGTCGGGTCTCTGTGACCCGATATTTCCCTTTAACACAGCAGTGGACACAGTTTAACTCTCACAGAATAACACAGCTTAAAAAGCACACATCATGAAAATGACAAAAGTTATTCTTTTGATCACATTAGAATAAAATCAAAGATAGAAATAGTCTCTTTTGGTGACTATATTTATCAGATTATAGCTAAATGAATGATTATGTAGTAAATGTCTTGCTTTACTGAGTGGTCAGTAAAGGTCATCACTGGACAGTTCAAAAGTACACAGGTGTCTTAAAAGTGGACAAGGTCATGTCCACTACATCTCCCCCCTTTTGGAAGCCATCGCCAGTCCTTGGGGATGGGGTCCAACACGAAAGGAAACCTTGAACTGTCTTTGATCTTGAAGTAATCCAGCAAGTGGAAAAGAAAAATCAAAAATTATAATCCCATAAAGTTTTGGAAATTCCATACTGTTCGGAGGTAATCCCATTGCGGTAAGCTTTTAATCCCTTGGAAAACTGAGTCTGTTAACTCTTGGAAAACAAAGTCTGTGATCCTTTGGAAAACAAAGTCTTATAATCCACAGCGGTAATTCCATAGCAGTAATTCCACAACGATTAGTTTTGTTGATTGATCAGCAACAATTGTTTTCATAATCAGCATGTAGAGGGGATCCCTCGATTGACGCAGAGGAGGCGACCCTTGGATGGAGGTTGAAGACCAAGCGTTGGAGCTGCAGGTCCCACATCGAAGGTTGTTGGCTGGTTGGTTTCCAGTCAGTGCCACTCTGGTTCTATGTGTCATGCAATTATGTGGATTTTTAAGGTGGGCTTATGATTGGGATTTTACATTAAGCCTTACCTATATGCACCTGGTATGTAAGCTATCATGGTTTAGATCAGCTACAATTACCAATTAAGGGGTGGATCAATTCTGTAAATTAGATATAGGGATCTATACCTATAGAATTTTGGAGGGCTTCTGTAACGAAGGCCTCTAATTCCAAACTATTCCTCCATTCATTACTTAGTTTAGGTTAAACTAAAGTAGAAAAATGAAATATAGTTTGATCTAAATGTCTGTTGTCTTTTAGACGAACGACGTAGGATTTGGTGTACCTAATAAATTTTGAAGTCTATGGCGAGACTCATCAAAATGAATAGATAATCTAGAATAGAAACGATCGAATCGGTTCAATTTAGAAATCGTGAGGCCAGTGTAGTTTATGGTACCTTGAGTAGCTTTAAACTACATTGACTCTTCAACGGTTGAGATTTAACAAAACGAACTGCATGTTGGCATAGTTAGATCCATCTTATGCATTAATCAATGTTAATACAAAACCTTTTTTGGCTGGGAGTGTCCAGAACCACAACAATATCTCAAATAATGACAACAGTAATGACTAAACAACAAGGAAACAACGTTTCACTGCTTCGACACACTCTTGTCGTCAGATTCCAAAGTGCAACACACAAGAAAACAGGTCTCAACTTTATGACCGAGGTCAACTTAAATCTTGTGGATTTAAATGGTTGTTAAGATTAGTTTTTGTTGTGGGTGTTGGACTTAGCGTTTCTAAGTTCAAGTTGGACAATGCGACTTATAGGGTGGGAAATATGGTAGTTTAAACCTGATTAGTTTATTTACTAACTTGTGTTTGGACGACCTTATTATCCCATGAAGTCGGTGAGTTTGTGAGATCTTTGTCTTTTGTGGAGTCATTGAACGCCTTGTAAGGTTTGATCTGATTTCGATGTACCCATTTAGCAATTGGCTCTTTGCGGCCTTTGCTGATTTTGATCTCGTAGACGACTGAGGACACTTTGTCTGTTATCAGATGAGGTCCAGTCCACCTGGGCATTAGTTTGCGGGCGAGAGTTCCGGTCCCGGACTCTCCTTTCCCGGTTGCTGGGGCGAACGTATAGTACCAGACTCTGTCTCCCACTTGGAGTTCATTGTGAGAGGCCTTCTGGTCATAGTACGCCTTGCGTCCTTCAGCGGACCTTTCCAGGTTTTTCTGGGCGAAAGCAAAAGTGTTTCTGAGGTGTACATTCAAATCTTTCATGTATTGTTGTGTAGTGTAGGCTGTCGCCATGACGGCGTCGCCTGGTTGGTACAACAGGTGTAGAGGGAGAGTCATCTGTCGACCGGTCATCATCTCGAAGGGAGAGATGCCAGTTGATGTGTGTGGAGTGGCTCTTATGGCCATGAGGACCAGAGGGAGTTTCACATCCCAGTCCTTGTGGTTTGCAGCCACGTATTTCTTCAAAATACTCACCACAGTTCTGTTTGCTCTCTCAACTTGGCCTGAAGCCTGTGGGTGGTAGCCGACATGAAAGTTGGCCTTGACGCCTAGCGTCTTCCACAGTTCTTTCATCACTTCACCTGTGAAGTGTGTACCTTGGTCTGAGTTCACCCGAAGGGGAAGTCCAAACCTTGAGAATATATGATTCATTAACAACATAGCAGTTGTTTGTGCTGTGTCGTTAGGAGCTGGTAGGCATTCTACCCATTTGGTAAATGCACAGGTTACCGTGAGAAAATATTTATTTCCTCTAGAGCTCTTAGTGAGTGGTCCAACCCAGTCGATCTGGAGGTCAGACCATGGGAATGCAATGCCTCTGCTTTGCAGTGGTGCTCTGTGAAGTGGTCTGGTTGGCTGAAACTGGCCACAGACCACGCACCCTTCAATGTAGTCCTTGACATCCTTTTTCATTCCAGGCCAATAGGCAATTTGTTTTAATGCCGTCAGCGTGGCTTTATCTCCTTTGTGTCCTGCGGACGGGAGATCATGGGCATGAACTAACATCACCCCCCTTTGGTCATGGGGAACCACGAACACAGGTGAGGACGTTGGTCCATGAGCGAAAGTTAAGATGCCCTTGATTAGTTTTAGCTGTTTGCGCAGCTGATAGAGGACCTTAAGGTCTGGATCGGAATCCAGGTCGTCTTTAGACGGACTATTTTTGTTCGGATCAGTCAGGTACAGTATCATGGAGTTGATAGCAGGATCCGACTTTTGTAGTTGGATGATGTCTGGGTCAGTCAGTGCGGGTCGTACAGAGACTGCGTTGTCAGCAGGTCTGGTTGCGGCCTGTGCACGTGTGACTGCCATAACTCTGACTGAAGGTTGTGTTGGCAGAGTCTCGATTAACCAGGAGGGGTCGAAGGACCATAGAGGACCTTCGTCGGCTCCTTCTTTGGCTAAGGAGTCTGCAATGTCATTGTAGTGCTTGTCATCGCCTGGGACTCTAGAATGCCCTGGAACTTTCTTCCAGTAGATCTGTAAGTCGTGTGATGTCACCAAGTGATCACACGCTATGAAAAGCTCTTTGTGTTTGACCACTTTTCTGTCGCTTGTTAGGAAACCGTTCTGTTTCCACACAGCGAGGTGACAAGCGAAACTCAAACGAGCATAGTTAGAGTCAGTGCAGATGACTAGCGTCTTGATGGAGCGTTCTACTACCATCTGGAGAGCTATTAGGATTCCTGCAATCTCAGCGTACTGAGAAGTCTGAGATCCTAATTTGTAGCTGAAAGTTATCTGCTCTTGGTCTTGGAGGAGGACCCCTCCAACACCTGCTCTGCAGATCTTGTCGCGGAGGAATGAAGATCCATCCACGTACAATGTTGTCATATCTTTGCAGATATTGTCATCAAAGAAGTGGTGATTCGGGTCTTCAGTTACTGGGGGTTTAACCTCAACCGGCGGCTGGGTGGCTGGTACATCTTGTGTACACTTCTGGCAGATTGCCAAGTCCGTCCCCAGATGAGACTTCTTGTTTTGACCATAACGTATGTCTAGGTTAAAACTTTGAAGCGCCATGAGCCACGTTGCAACACGTGAGTTTGTCACCACACCATCTCTGATGCGTTCACTGTTAAGAAAAGTCACTGGCTGGTGTTGTGTTTCCACAATGATTTTCTGTCCACCAATGTAGCTGGAGAAATGTTTAACTGCCCACACTGTGGTCAGTAAAGCTTTCTCACAGTCTGAGAATCTCAATTCGGGGCCTGCCATCGTTTTGCTGGCGTAGGCTACTACACGTTTGTCTCTGTCGTGTATCTGGTATAGACCTGCACTTATGCAATGAGCTGAGAAGCCCACTTCCAAGTAAAACTCTTTGTTGTAGTCTGGGTAGACTAAACAAGGGGCTGACTTGATCCTGTTTATAAGAGCGTCCATTGCCTGTTGCTGTTTATCAGTCCAGACGAATGGAACGTCTTTCTTTAGGAGTTCAGTCAGTGGCTTTGCAAGGTCTGCATAGTTCTCTATGAACTGGTTCGAGTAGTTACACACGCCAAGAAAACTTTGTAGTTCTTTGAGATTGGTGGGGACTTTGAGATTGTCAAGGCCTTGGGTGCGAGTCAGCTGTGGTTGTACTCCGTCCGGACCTACAAGCAGGCCAACGTAGTCCACCTTGGTTCTGCACCATTGGCATTTTGACAGTGATATCTTAGCACCAGCAGTTGTCAGCTGATTCAGAACGTGGTCGATCTCAGCCAAATGTGAGTCCAGTGTTGGCTGCCTCAAAAGGACATCGTCCACGTAGATCAGTGTTCCACGCTCGTGGG
>JBBPBX010014886.1:38750-50256 GCA_038048925.1 Garcialebias charrua | reverse complement strand
TCTGTGTGTAATGAATGAATATAATCTACATGTTTCACTTTTTGAATAGAATTACTGAAATAAATCAACTTTTTCATGATGTTCTAATTTTATGACTAGCACCTGTAGTTTGTGTCTAAAACTTGGCTATGTCCAAGAGGGTGAAATACAGTTCTGAGGCTGATTGCCAGTCTTGTGGTTGCTGCAGTCCATTTTGTTCTACAGCCAGTTGCAGGTACTCCTCAATGAGTGGATCACCACACACATCAGTAGCTTGTGTTGCTTCAGGGAACACATCCAGTTCCGTCTCCTCAACAGCAAATCCAGTCCCTTGAACCATATCTGCAAAACAATAGAATTGAAGATGCAAATGTGAAGGATTATTTTTACATTTACTACAAATACTTTTAAATGTGGGAGTGGTGGAGCAGAGGTTAAGAAGGTGAGCCTGAGATCGGAAGATCGCCAGTTCTTGCCCTGGTACCGACATCAAAAATGTGGCTGGGATAAGTGAAGCAGTCACACCTGTCTCCACCTTCATCTGCCCCACTCTGGGCCCTTGAGCAAGGCCCTTAACCCACACCATCTATTCCCCCGGGAACCCTAGATGCAGCTCTCTGCTCCACACAGAGGGCTGTGGTAGCTCGGTGGTCTGTGGTTATGTCAGGAAGGACATCCTGCGTAAAAACAATTGCCAAATCTTCGTGCGACTAGTTCGCTGTGGTGACCCCTGACGAAGGGAGAAGCCGAAAGAAGAAGAAAACAAAAAAAAAACTACAAATACTTTTAAATATCAAATGTGTTTCATGACTTGTATGACACGTATGAGAGCACGCCCAGTGACAGCTTACAACATACCAGCTTAGCTCACATGTGTACAATGATTAAAATATACTTTACCAACTTGGGCTATAACATACCACTTTTCATTATTATTTCATGCAAATGGCTACTTCATTCTGTGAAGATGTCAATTACCGTACCTGTGAGGCAAGAGATATAGTTCATTTGGAATCCTCCCAGGACATGATGCAAGTCTGCTTGGCCGGATCCTGTGTTTGTTCCACTGCTCTGTGCATTCATCTAGGTCTTTTTGCAGAACACTGAGGAAGCAGAATCTCAGCAAGCATTTGTGTTCGTGGGTTCCACTGAAGTTCCCTGAATCTCTTATGTCTGCAAACAAGTCCATCCAAAACTGAGACCTGGAGATACATTAGAATAGAAGTTGCTTTTTTAAATTATTGATTAAATAAATGTCTCCCCTACTCCACTTTTCACTTTTGATTACATGTAAAGCATGCTACAAAAGTATGTCATAAACAAAATAATGCTGCTTATTTTTCAGACAGTCTAAAACATTTTTGTGTGCTCTGTAACTGGACAGACAAACTAAAGGTTGTTATCTATAGTTAAATACTACTGTGCATTTTTCATTCATTCATTCAACCTTTATCAATACAGGCTAGCCTCGTTGATTTAAAGCATGCAACCAATATATTAAGATTTGTGGTGACTGGCAGATTAAAGCCGAGCACAGATTAAACAGCTGCCCAGTGTAAATATTAAAACTGAAGAAACTTGTTTTAGCATTTATGCTACGTCAACTTAAACAGCTAATCGCTGGTACACTTGCTAACTAACACACACTAGGTTAGTTCTCTGTGGACAAATATATTTATAGTTTGCAAAATCGTGGGCTTCATTTAACGTTTCAATGAGCACGTTATGTAAACAACACATTACTACACGAGTAATGTAAACTGAAATGTACGTCAATAAAACTTCCTTACCTTTAAGATCCTTCTGAGTTCTTCCAGCGTCATGTCTTCTTTAAGCATGAACAAAACACCCTGATGCATGCTCAACAATCCAGGTAGAAAAATCTAACAAACAGTTTACAGGCTAACGGATAGCATGCTAATGCTAACCTCCGTGTGTTTGTGTGTGAGTGTGTGTGTGTGTGTGCATGTGTGTGTGTGTGTGCTGTGTTCGGTTTTATGTTGTTAATAAAGTAAAAAAAAAAAAAAGTGGAAAAAACAACAGTTTGTCTTAATGTAATTTCGTTTTTCCAAATGTTGTAGTGTTTTTCTTGTTTTTGTTGTGTTTTTCCAAATGTAATTCCGTTTTTTTCCTAATTTGTTTTTTTCTACTTCCGCTTTGGCCACTTCCGGTTTGGCTTAATGTAATTTGTTTTTTTCTACTTCCGCTTTGGCCACTTCCGGTTTGGCTTAATGTAATTTGTTTTTTTCTACTTCCGCTTTGGCCACTTCCGTTTTTTCAAATGTTGTTGTGTTTTTTCAAATGTAATTTCGTTTTTTCAAATGTAATTCTGTTTTTTCAAATGTCGTTGTGTTTTTGTTGTTTTTGTTGTGTTTTTTCAAATGTAATTCCGTTTTTTCCAATGTTGTTGATTTACACCTTGGGGCCACCGTAGCTTAGTCCTACTGAGAGTAGTTTGTTCATCAGGATTTGGGGGATCATGGTGTTGAAAGCAAACTTGAAATGTTCAAAGAACATTGGATGTAGGAGTCCTTCTGCTCCAGGCAGGTGAGAGCAGTGTGGACCACAGAGGATATGGCGTCTTCTGTTGATCGATTCTCACGGTATTCATACTGGTGAGGGTCTTCGCTGATGTTGATGGTAGTTTTGATGTGGGTGATGACCAATCTTTCAAAGCATTTAGCAACTATCGGGGTGACTGCTACTGGCCTGTAGTCATTCAGACCAGTTGCTGCAGAGCTTTCAGGAACTGGGATGTTGGTGGTGGTCTCCAGGCAGGTGGGAACAGTTGCCATGGTGAGGGAGGAGTTGAAGATGTCAGCCAGCACCTCGCAGAGCTGATCAGCACAGTGTTTCTGGGTGGAGTTGGCAGGTTCTGTCCATGAATGCATGGGTTTTCTCCAGGTACTTTGGTTTATTCCCACAGACCAAAAACATGCTTTTTGTCTCTTTGTTTTGGGGAATGGTGGCACAGAGGTGAGCCTGTGATCAGGTCACCACACGGCCCTTAACCCCCCACCATCTGCTCCCAAAACAGGTCCCTCTTGAAAACTAGTCCACGTGACTCAATGAGACTACCTGTATAAATAAAGGTACAAAAGAAAAAACAATAATAATAATAAAATAATTGGCTCGTTTGTCTCCATGTGTTCATGTGATGGACTTGCAGCCTGTCCAGGGTGCACCCCGCCTGTCCCACTGTGACTGCTAGATATGGGCACCAGTGACCCTACAACCCAAAAAGGAAGAAGTGGGTAAAAGATAATGGCTGGATGGTTATCCTGCTGTCAGATTCTTATACAAGCCTGTGTCTACGTTACACATCACCGATAATAAATATCCCATATCAGAGTTCAGTCATTAGTACTGCTATCATCCCAGAGTCACAGGTGTTTCACTGATATAATACCAGACAAGCTGCTACTCAGACCTTAAAAAGTAATTTATTTCCTCATATCTAACCAACATTAGGGACACAGCCAGCCACAGAGATGGATTCACTCCCACTGCAGTTGAGGAGTAAAAATCATTACATGTATTTGTCAATCACAGGCTGCAATTGATTTTCTTTGAAGGTGTAAAAAAAGATTTTAAACTCTAGCACCGACGTAACCTCCATATAATAAAAAGTGTAAGTGTTTGAATGTCTGTTTGAGAAAAAAAAATAGATTTTTAGAACAAGCAAGTCGAAGTATATGTCACTGAAAGAAAAGGAAAGAGACTGGCAGTTCTTGTGAATACATTTGTAGTGTAAACAAGGACCGTGTTCTGCCTTTGTAGAATAATGGGGTTTGATGGGGATCAATTGGTAAATTACATGCCACACTGACTGCCAATCCATCAAGTGGGTACTTGTACAACTAAAAAGACCACACTAACGATATCTATATGTCTGTGTCACCAGAAGAACCGCTGTAGCCCAGACATACATGTACAGAAAGCAACGTGTAGCTGTACACAGGCAAAGATTATGTGCATTGCATTGTCAGCAGTATAAATTAGACAGCGTTAACTCCTTTTCAGAATAAAATTAACCATCTGAAGTTAAAAAAAAAGTTTTAGAGATTTCCCCTGTTACACATCGACATGCTCATTTAGTTGACTTGATTTAATTTATGGAAGAGTTCCTGAGGCATAAATTAGTTTTGTTGCTCTAAAAACAGCTTTTTTTGTGAGTGTATGTGTGTGTGTATTTTAAGTGTGTCTTAATTTGATTTGTTAAAAAAGAACAGCAATTAATGTAAAGATGAACAAAATGCAGCAGATTAAATTACCGCTAAAGTAAAGTCTTCAAGGGTATGGAGGAGATAATATATGGGAGAATCAGTGATTATCTCAGCCATTTCATTGTTACTTCTCAACAGAAGGGCAGCATCTCAAGGCAAAAGATTAGTAATGGGTAGGACACAGAACTTTTACTAAATCTAAATTATGATTATTTTAGAAGTAGTATTATTTAAACATTAGAGTGAATAACAGAAAATGGGTAAGTCAACATGCCTGAATATGTTTTTTATTTTATTTTTTATTATCAATTAAGTAATATTTAAAGCATGTAAAATGACTGTGACAAAGTGAAGATTCAACTTGTATGCTGGCTTCCTTAGTGAACTTTACTAATTGGCTTTTCTATGTACCGGTATGTGAATGTTCCTGTAAAGTGCCCTGAGACAATTTTGTTGGTATTTGGTGCTGTATGTATATGTATCCATCCATCCATCCATCCATTCATCCATCCATTCTCTTCAGCTTATTCGGGATCGGGTCGCGGGGGTAGCAGCCTAAGTAAGGAGGCCCAGACTTCCCTCTCCCCAGCCACTTGGGCCAGCTCCTCCAGGGGAATCCCAAGGCGTTCCCAGGCCAGCCGAGAAACATAGTCCCTCCAGCGTGTCCTGGGTCTTCCTCTGGGTCTCCTCCCGGTGGGACATGCCCGGAACACCTCACCAGGGAGGCGTCCAGGAGGCATCCTAACCAGATGCCCGAGCCACCTCAACTGGCTCCTCTCGATGTGGAGAAGCAGCGGCTCTACTCCGAGTCCCTCCCGGATGACTGAGCTTCTCACCCTATCTCTAAGGGAGAGTCCAGACACCCTGCGGAGAAAACTCATTTCAGCCGCTTGTATCTGAGATCTCGTTCTTTCGGTCACAACCCAAAGCTCATGACCATAGATGAGGGTGGGAACGTAGATTGATCGGTAAATTGAGAGCTTTGCCTTTAGACTCGGCTCTCTCTTCACCACGACAGACCGGTACAGCGCCCGCTTCACTGCCGACGCTGCACCTATCCGCCTATCGATCTCACGCTCCAGTTTTCCCTCATTTGTGAACAAGACCCCGAGATACTTAAACTCCTCCACTTGGGGCAGGACCTCCTCCCCGACCCGGAGAGGGCACTCTACCCTTTTCCGGCTCAAGACCATGGCCTCGGATTTGGAGGAACTGAACTTCATCCCGGCCGCATCCCACTCGGCTGCAAACCGCTCAAGCAAAAGCTGTAGATTACGACCTGATGAAGCCAATAGGACCACATCATCTACAAAAAACAGACAATTGATTCTAAGGTCACCAAAACGGATCCCCTCAAAACCTTGGCTGCGCCTAGAAATTCTGTCCATAAAAGTTATGAACAGAATCGGTGACAAAGGGCAACCTTGGCGGAGTCCAACTCTCACCGGAAACGAGCCTGACTTACTGCCGGCAATGCAGACCAAGCTCTGACACCGGTCGTACAGGGACCTAACAGCCCTTATCAAAGGGCCTGGTACCCCATACTCCCGGAGTACCCCCCACAGAACCCCCCGAGGGACGCGGTCGAATGCCTTCTCCAAGTCCACAAAGCACATGTAAACTGGTTGGGCAAACTCCCACGCACCCTCCAGGACCCTGCTGAGGGTGTAGAGCTGGTCCAGTGTTCCACGACCAGGACGAAAACCACACTGCTCCTCCTGAATCCGAGGTTCGACTATCCGACGGACCCTCCTCTCCAGAACCCCTGAATAGACCTTACCAGGGAGGCTTAAGAGTGTGATCCCCCTATAGTTGGAACACACCCTACGGTCCCCCTTTTTGAATAGGGGAACCACCACCCCAGTCTGCCAATCCAAGGGAACTGCCCCCGATGTCCACGCGATATTGCAGAGTCGCGTAAGCCAACACAACCCCACAACATCCAGAGCCCTAAGGAACTCAGGGCGAATCTCATCCACCCCCGGAGCCCTGCCACCGCGGAGCTTTTTAACCACCTCGGTGACCTCAGCACCAGAGATTGGAGAGCCCGACCCAAAGTCCCCAGGCTCTGCTTCCTCAGTGGAAGACGTGCCAGTAGGATTGAGGAGGTCTTCAAAGTATTCCGCCCACCGACTCGCAACATCCCGAGTTGAGGTCAACAGCACGCCACCCCCACTATAAATGGTGTTGGTCGCGTACCGCTTTCCCCCCTGAGATGCCTGATGGTGGACCAGAATCGCCTCGAAGTTGTATGGAAGTAATTCTCCATGGCCTCTCCGAACTCCTCCCACACCCAAGTTTTTGCCTCAGCAACCACCCGAGCTGCATGCCGTTTGGATTGCCGGCACCTATCCGCTGCTTCCGGGGTCCCACAGGCCAAAAAGGCCCAATAGGACTCCTTCTTCAGCCTGACAGCATCCCTCACCGCCGGTGTCCATCACCGGGTCCGAGAGTTGCCACCACGACATGCACCAACAACCTTGCGGCCACAGCTCCGATAAGCTGCCTCAACAATAGAGGCGCGGAACATGGCCAACTCGGACTGGAACTTCTGGACCATTTTACATTGAAGACATAAAAAAATAATAATAAAAATGAAATAATGAAATAAAAACATTTCAAAATATATGCATATATGTTTTTAGTTGTGTAGGATAAATATTTTATGAGTAATGATGAGTTATATTGTTTGTTTCAAAAAACTTTTTCTGATTGGTGACATATTTCCTGTTTTGGGGGCGCATGGATCTAAACCATAGACTCTCATTATAAATGGCACATGCGCATATTCCACGATGTTACAAAACAATGGGAAGATGTTGGGCACAGTTTTCACCGACCTGAACACGTCCAACGTTAGCTCTAACTACAGATCGCGTGCTTCCGGCCGTTTATTTAATTAATTAATTAAATAATTAATTCATTTATTATTATTTTTAATGGGCCGTGCGGTCAGTGACTCAAGCAGGCTTGCTCAGGTAAGTTTTAAATCATTGAAAGCCTTTATCTAATGTCTGTTTGCATTACTGACTGATATGCCTCTCAAATTTTAGATGGCTGTTTGTGAAAAAAAGCCTTCACCTGACTGTTTATTCTAAAAGTGGTAACTGGTGAATATGTTTTTGGAGTTAGCATGCTAATGCTAGCCTTTATCTAACGCTTATATTATTATATTACAATTCCTGACTGATATCCTCTCCACTTTTAGGTGGCTCTGTTTGTGATAAAAGCCTTCAGCTGACTGTTTATTCTAAAAGTGGCAACTGGTGAGTTTTTTTTCTTTGTTTGTTTGTGGAGTTAGGTTGCCAGCGCAGGTTATTGTACAGTATTGGACTCTGATGGCTACATTTATTTTAATTTACTTATAAAAATGATCAAACATTAATAATTTTATATACTACAGTAAATGTCACTTGTGGTGTTTTACTATTTCTTAACACTGTATTGATCTGGAGAAAGAAAACAAAGCCTCTTGCAAGTAGAAATGCAGAAATGTTTTAATCTCACTTATTTTCCTTTCTATAATTTATATATAATTTATTTATTTATATATTTTTTTGTTTGTTCTTTGTTGTTTTAGTGATTCAAATTGGCTCTTCTCATCCTGAGCATTTAATTGTTCTGTTGACCTTGTATTAATCTGCATTTGATTAAAAAAAAACTGTTTGAACTTGGGACATTTTTTTATATTGGAGAAATAGCCCCCCCTGGTGGACATTTCACAGGCCACCACTGAGTGAAGGCTACCTTATGAGACAGATCTGTTTGGCAGGTCGTAGACTGAGGAAGTCTTCTGGATGGGGGACGTAATGTTTCTCACTTAAAGAAACTGGTCCAGATGACACAATTGAATCTTTTTTATTATCTACCTGGATGATTTAGCTTACATTTATACAAATGTTTAGTGTGACAGTGTATTACGTTTCATGATGTGTTAAAAAATACCTGGTATATACAGGTTTAGAGGCAGTTTTCGGGTAAACATCCATAAGCATCACAGCTGAGCTCAATGTTGCTGCAGACTCCTCTTCTCCTTCCTTTTCCTTCCTCTGAGCTTCTCCTTCCTCTTGTTTCTCTGGTTTTTCAGTAGTTGGTTGGGGTTCTCTTGAAGCTGGTGGAGAAGCGGACATGGGTGAAGTGGGTGATAATGGCGATGCAGGTGAGGCTGGCGAGACTGGCGACGGAGGAGACGTAGGTGACGTTGGTGAGGGCGGGGTGCGAAGAGGAGATGGAAGACTTTCATGGGTCTGCACTTCACTCTCTGGGCTCCTTTGACTCTCAGGGGCTTGCGAAGCTATGGGTTCTGGTTTTTTCTTCGTTTTGTTGGTCAGATCCTCCTCTTTGCTGGGGGGCACCATCAGTGCATGCACGCTGACATCATTTGGTGACTTAAGAAGTTGGCTGTAGTCCTCTCCAAGTTGTAGGTCTAGAGATCTGGATCGAATCTCTCGCAAAGGTGCAGGACTCTACAGAGACGGGACACAACAAACGCCAGTCAGTCTGAAATCTGCCAGCCTTGGGACTTCTTATACATTCCATAGTTGCTATCTTACCAACGTGTTATCCTTTATATTACAAAGTACTCCAGGAGCAGGTCGGCAGATCAACAGATGAACTTCAGATGGGACCCCACGTAGCAGAAACAAAACCCTCTGAGACAAAACAGACGTGAGTAACGAATTTGGAACGGAGTCTCAAAATGCACAAATCTAAGATGATCAAAGATTTAAAAGAAGCCGTGATGTTCTTGCTGGGCTGCAGAACTTGGCAGTGCAGAACACAAACAGTGTGACACAACTAGTGCGCCATTTTAAGCAATACAAGATTAAAGAATTAGTGCATCTGTGACGTGCTCAAGGTCCTAAAAGAACAGAACTGCTGTACTGGTGTTGCTAATCTACTATCCAGCCCATTCATTTGAACCAACAAGTGAATTAGAGCGCATTAATAATTCATATGCAATTTAAAATTTCTGTCCATTTTGTGACTGAGTTACTACAACCGTGATAAGATGACCACTAATTATTAAGGTGGAAACTGATCAGTTTTAAAAGCAAACTCAACCTGGTAGGACAGATCTTTCACTGGCTCTTTGTTGACGGACAAAATGACGTCCCCCTCTCGCAGCAGGCCACTCTCTTGAGCCGGCTGACCGGGGAACAGACGTTTGATGCGAACCACACTGCTTCGATCAGCCCCTGAGCACAGCTGGGAGATGTAGAAGCTGAAGCCAAGACCTGACAAACTCTTCTTCAGAACCACTTCATGGATGTTTTCTAGGACAGAAAAAATAAAATAAAAATGGAGGATTAAATATGCGTTGTGTAATCTTCAATCTGTCTAATGCAGTGTTTTTCAACCACTGTTCCGTGGCACACTAGTGATCGTCAGGTGTGTCGTGGAAATTATCCAATTTCACTTAACTGGTCTAAAAAGATTTTTTGAAAACGAATTAATTATCTAATAATATGCCATTTTCGAGTGTCTGTGCTGTAGTAGTGTCTAGCGGCGTAATCATGTAATTTCCTTATCGCTAGATAGATGGCAGTATGGAACATAGCATTGCACATTAAAACAAGAGAAGTAGTGATGCATGAACGTGACATGTAGCAGTGACAGCATTGCATTCTAGCTAGCTGCTAGCAAGACTATGACAGTGATGGAAAAGTTTTTGAAAAGAAAAAATACTAACTCCGATCTGGTCCCTGGACAAAATTCGGACCCAGATGTAGGCCCTAGTATAAGTGGATATCAGAAGAAGGCAGATACCGTGAGCTCGAGACAGTACAGTGAGAGTTACATTTCGTTTGGATTTACTTTTACCGGGGACGCAACAATACCGACTCCGTTGTGCTTGGTATGCGATGAGAAGCTGTTTCTTTAATTCCTATTCAAGACACGTTGATAAGAATGACTATATATTTAATATAGGCGGATACAGAGTATCTTTGTTTACAATTTTGGTTGGTGGTGTGCCTCGTGATTTTTTCACTGTGCCTTGGCTCAAAAAAGGTTGAAAAACACTGATCTAATGTGCAGTCGTCTTGTGGTATGCATTGATTTTTATCTAGTTCTTAAATGTTATACTCTTCGGAACTAACTCCAACCCCATACTTCTTAAATCATTGTTTGATCAAGATAGAGAAGCCTTGTAGAGGTAAGGAAGCATCCTTTGAGCTGAGCTCAGCCAGCAAACGGGCAGCTTCAAGGTCTCAGTGCGTTTTGTCTCGAGGGACTGAGGCAGCATCAGTCCTGGATGACTCTGACAGCTACCACAATGTAGCTGTCAGATGAGTCACATTCACCTCTGGGCCCTGCATGTGTGTATGCATGTGTGTCTGCATACCACTGTCTGCCTTTTTTTTACTGTATGTGCCCCTTCCTGTTTCCTCTCACCATTTGTTACAAAGCTGTAGTCCTTGGCTCGAGCACTCAAGGTCGTTTCCATGGAGACTTCTGGCCTGGGGGGCGGTGTGTACGATGAACTGTGGATCAAGGGGGGGCGGGGTGACTGAGGTCTGGGCTCTAGGACTACTGTGGGCTCCCTTTCCAGCAGCAGGTTGACCACCTTTGGAAAAATCAATGGACACTCATAAATCCCCTTTATATACTGTATGTAAAGAACATCCTAGCAGGCACAGAGAATACTGTGATGTATTGTGTTTTTGCTAGTACATGTTCGTAATTTGTACTGACATTTGTAATTTAAAAAAAAGCAACACTGTGATGTACGTACCGTAAACAAAATGGTTAAATTGCACAATTTGTACAAAGAAACACATTGTTAATTCCATCCTCTTGTTTCCTTTCAGCTATTTTATATGATGTGGCATAAAAAAAATTGCTGGAAAAACAACAAGTATTAAATACAGTAGTACCTCGTTTATTGCAGGGGATCCGTACTCTGAAGCCCCACAATAACTGAAAAACCGCGAAGTAGGAATAGTAGTACAAGTTTTAAGTTGTAGTTAATTTTAGTATTTTCTATCTATCTATCTATCTATCTATCTATCTATCTATCTATCTATCTATCTATCTATCTATCTATCTATCTATCTATCTATCTATCTATCTATCTATCTATCTATCTATCTATCTATCTATCTATCTATCTATCTATCTATCTATCTATCTATCTATCTATCTATCTATCTATCTATCTATCTATCTATCTATCTATCTATCTATCTATCTATCTATCTATCTATCTATCTATCTATCTATCTATCTATCTATCTATCTATCTATCTATCTATCTATCTATCTATCTATCTATCTATCTATCTATCTATCTATCTATA
>JBBPBX010014886.1:9432-38658 GCA_038048925.1 Garcialebias charrua | reverse complement strand
ATATATATATATATATATATATATATATATATTGGCACAACTGGTAGAGCTGCTGCCTCTCAGCGAGCAGGTCCCCGGTTCAAATCCCGGTCCGGGGGCCTTTCTGGGTGGAGTTTGCATGTTCTCTCCGTGCATGCGTGGGTTTTCTCCGGGTGCTCCGGTTTCCTCCCACAGTCCAAAAACATGCATGTTAGGCTGATTGGTAACTCTAAATTGACCCTGGGTGTGAGTGAGACAGGTCCCTCTTGTAAATGAGTCCCCGTGGCTCAACGAGGCTAGCCTGTATAAATAATAATAATAATAATAATAATAATGAATTCAATTTATAACGCACTTTTCATTAATGAAAATCTCAAAGTGCTATAAATAAATTTATTTATTTATATATATAATAAATTTATTTAAATATATAAATAAAGGTTGAATGAATGAATGAATATATATACACACAGTATATATATATATAAAGGTGTTTTAAATCCTTCCCAGACTCTTGCAATATTCTAAACAATGTTTCTAAACTCTAAATGCTCTAAAAGAGCACAGAATGTCATGATTTCAGCTCCCTGACTTCACCGCTCTCAGCCACCTGCAAGAGGCCTTGGCCACGCCCACTTCTATGCTCTGTACGCAGGACAGTTGCTCAGCTGCAGCAGGGAGTTTATCCTGGAGTATATGTTGCACAAAGGTGCAGGAGGATGCTTTTTCTGCAGCTCTGGGCTGCACCAAGTTGCAGCAGGTGCTAAATGATTTTAAATAATTTATTTTAAATAAAAATTCCATGCTGATCGTGCAGCTCATCCATCAATCAGACAATTGTGTGTCATGTACAATCTTATTTTGAAAAACCGCGATAGAGTGGATCCGCGATAAACTAACCAAAAAATAGCGAGGGGCTACTGTATTGCTTAAAACGACTTCAATTTCACTTAAAAACTTATTAACACTTTTCTAGAATGAACATAACAAATGAGCTCATCAGTGCATTTAATAATGTTTTTATGTATGTGTATGTGCATATACTGTATTTGTATTCGAGTTTGTGTGTGTATGTTTGTCTTTTTTGCGTATACCTCCCCAGTCCTCTTCAGGCACTCTACAGCATGCTGATGAGTCACTCCCCTCAGGTTGGAGCCATCAACCTCCAGCAGTCTGTCACCTGTCACACGCGCAAACACAAATCTCATCCCAATTAGCAGCATCAACATGTAAATGGTTTGAGAGTGTGCTGGCGGATGGGCTTGTCAACAAATCTGAAAATCATTCCTGCTCACTGAAACATAACGCATGCAGACACACAGTGAAGCAACACACAGAATAAGAATAATTTAAAAAAATGCAGGCTCAAAGAAAGCAAAACTTATTTCAATCACAAAAACGTTTTCTTTTCTTTAATATTGTTAAGAATTTATTTTTACTGTAATAATTTTAGTCTACATGTTGCATAGCTTACCAATCTGAATGCGCCGGTCTTGTTCAGCAGCACCTCCAGTCACCAAACTCTTGATGTAAATGCCTCCATTCTGCACATTAGTGTTTGTCCCACCCTTATGGAAGAAACAGTTGCAAAGAGGTAATTAGTGAATGTTATATGTGATTTCACTAAGGTTTTGTATCAATGGGAATTTGTCAACAACTTAAAGTGTCACGCCTTTTACTCAAAACTATTGTAAAAAGCAAATGAATAGAAAATGCAAGGTCAAAACTCTTCATTAGAAAAATAGGGTCACTCACAGCAACGCTCATTCCAAGGCTACCACGGCTTTTTTTTAACTCCATACTAAAACGCTCCCCTGTTTTAAGGCTGAATACAGATGGAGACTTTGGACAGACATCCTAAATGAAGAAAAAAAATGTAGAAAAAAACATGTTTTACTTCAAGGAGAGTGTGCAAGTAAAGATACTGAAGAAACAAAATGTTAAAGC
Source organism: Garcialebias charrua (assembly GCA_038048925.1). Taxonomy (NCBI): domain Eukaryota; kingdom Metazoa; phylum Chordata; class Actinopteri; order Cyprinodontiformes; family Rivulidae; genus Garcialebias; species Garcialebias charrua. The sequence continues at coordinate 36,732 of JBBPBX010014886.1, read as the reverse complement.
ATTTGACGGAGGTCAGAACAAGATTTGAGATTTTCATTAATGAAAAGTGCGTTATAAATTGAATTCATTATTATTATTATTGTTATTATTATTATTATTATTATAACAAATATTGCTGTGAGTACATCTATAATTATCCAGTACAAACTGAATGATAAGGTATAGAGGGTACAAGTACAGCTGTTTGTCATTTTATAACATCTGTGTCTCTTAAAGCTATTACAATTAAAATGCACATCATCCCAGCAGCTCACAAGAAATATGATTTAAAAAATTAAATAATGATTACAGTGTTAAATTCAAACACTCAAGGTTTAATAATAAGTAAAACATTGTTTCATTTCATATTAAAGGTAAAATTATTGGAAAATGGTTGCCATACATGTTTTATGACCTTTAAAAAAATATGTAATTTTTTTTAAAGTAATATCAGTTTATTATTGAAAAAAATAAAGAGGGGAAATTTTGTTGATACAGATTATTAAAATTCAATATGAAGTTTGTACATAATTATTAAGTCATGGCAAACTTTATTGATAATTTAGTGAGAATTTGTTTCAAATATCACATTGATTCTTTTGAAGCACGCCTTTTATTCTCTTCTTTCACTTTTCTAAAAAATACTGCAGGCAAGAAGTTTTTTATTCAAAGAAACTGTGAGGGGGAAAAAAACTTTATAAATAGTGAAAAATTAACCCAACATTTACAAAATTACACAAAGTTCTTATGAATACCAGAGGATGATAAGCTTTATCCCATCAATCTGAAATCCTAATTAGTTTAGGAATCGATACAGGTTGACCCTGTGATGATTGATTAATTTGTTCCCTAGTGACAAAGTCAATTACCTCTGACTGAATGATTCACAGCAAATCAATGGTTCCTACCTGAGCATCGTGTATTCTCACCACAGGGATGTGAAGCTTCCTGTTCTGCTTTGGGGTTGCCATGCTGGACAGTGTGATGGCCTCCTCCAGCTCCTCGATGAGGGGGCGGAACTCCGTGCCACTCAGGGTGGTCTGTGAGCCAAAGCTCCGCTCCAGTGACAAACCAAGAGTACTTTGGCTTAGAGAACTCTGTCTGTCCTTCAGCAAATCTGGAAAGCAGTCATCACAAACCATTATATATTTGTTGCCAATGTACAAAGTAACGATCGAGCAGGGGGACATGAACATTTTTTGGACTAAGAACGCAAGGGCACCATAAAGCAGCTCTTACATTTAGGCTGGGACACAATGAGCTCCACCTCTTCAGGGCTGTTCTGCAAGATGGCAGCAGCATCACTGAATGTCACCCCTTCCAGACTAGTTTTGTTCAGAGAGATGAGACGTCCACCTGGAAAATCAGCATGTCAACACTAAATCATTTGTTGTTATAGCATGACCTCCATTCCATCTCTTACTATGAAAAGGTTTTAAGATGCATGAATAGAAACAGTGAGGCAGATGCTTCCTACCTGGTTTGATTCTTCCATCTTTATCTGCAGGTCCATCAGGCACAATGGATGCAATGAAGATCCCAAGGTCAAGTTTTCCTGTATTGTCTTCTCCCACTATCACAAACCCTGCAACACAGACAGAATGTGAAGCCGAGTGTCTCCCAAATAAGATTAAGGCCCACTGAGAGATATTCTAGCCTTTAATGTTACTTTAAATTTACACAGAGTGCATTGTAATGAACTCACCAAAACCCAGTTTGGAATCTTTCTTTAATGTTACACAAACTATTTCTCTCTCTGGTGGAGTCCGTGTTGGTGTATCAACTAAAGAAAACATAAGAACAAAAACAACAATAACAAAAATCACAATAATAAGAAGAAGCATAACAAGAACAACAATAACAACAACATCAAAAACAAGAACAAGAAGAACAAGAACAAGAACAACATCAAAAACAAGAAAAAGAATAACAACAACAACAAGAACAACAACATCAAAAACAAGAAGAAGAATAAAAGAATAACAACAACATCAAAAACAAGAAGAAGAATAATAAGAACAAGAACAACAACATCAAAACAAGAATAATAACAACAACAACAACAACAACAACAACATCAAAAACAATAAGAATAATAACAACAACAACAACAACATCAAAAACAAGAAGAAGAATAACAAGAACAACAACATCAACAACAACATCAAAAACAAGAAGAATAATAACAACAACAACAACAACATCAAAAACAATAAGAAGAATAACAAGAACAACAACATCAACAACAACATCAAAAACAAGAAAAAGAATAACAACAACAACAACAACATCAAAAACAAGAAGAAGAATAAAAGAACAACAACAACATCAAAAACAAGAATAATAATAACAAGAACAAGAACAACAACATCAAAAACAAGAATAATAAGAACAAGAAGAACAACAACAACATCAAAACAAGAATAATAATAACAACAACAACAACAACAACAACAACAACATCAAAAACAAGAAGAATAACAAGAACAACAACATCAAAAACAAGAAGAAGAATAACAAGAACAACAACATCAAAAACAAGAAGAAGAATAACAAGAACAACATCAAAAATAATAATAAGAATAACAAGAACAAGAACAACAACATCAAAAACAAGAAGAAGTAGAACAAGTTATTTTTTCACAAAAGAAGAACAAGAAGAGGAACAAGAATAACAACAACAACAACTTGTTTTTTAACAAAAGAAGAAGAGGAACAAGAATAATAAGAACAACATGAACAACAACAACAACAAGAAAAAACAACAACAAGGAAGAACGAAGAAGAAGGACAACAATGACAAGAAGATCAAGAACAAGAAGAACAAGAAGAAAAAGAACAAGAACTAGAGCAAGAAGAACAAGAAGAAGGAACGATAAGCCACTCTACAAAATACTCTCAATAACTCATTAAAGGTAATTGCTTACGGTATATGAAATGGGGGATTCAAACCAAACCACTTGACTCAACGGTTCTGCCTTGTGATTACCGTAAATTCCAGCCTATAAGTCGCACCCTTTTGCCTACATTTCCAAGCCCTGCGACTAATAGGACAGTGCGACTTATATATGGATTTTTCGTTTTTTTTCACTTTGGTCAAAAAATGGTGCCACTTAATTTAGGTCGTTTTTAACCGTCAAAGTGCATTTAGAGTCAGAGTCAGAGAGTCTTTATTGTCATTTGCACCGCATGTGGTACATGTGATGAAAACGAGATTATGTACACTTATCAAGAAAAGTTAAACTGAGACACACTTTTACTGTAATGTCAGCTAACAAAAATATATTTTGTATGTGTTTATCTTTAAAGATCAAAGAGATGCAGGTCTGTTGTTGCTGCGCATGCTAGTTTTGTGACGTGAGGTGCGACTTATAGGGCGGTGCGACTTATATATGGATTTTTCCACTGTATTGGTCATAATTGGACTGGTGCGACTTATAGGGCGGTGCGACTTATAGGTCGGAAAATACGGTAGTCAGATTTCTGCATAAAGACTTAAATATGGTCACCTTTTAATGATGATGAGGCATCAGAGTCCTGTTTCTGTAGTGAGGAGACACTGGACATCCTTCTGGGAATGGTCTCGGGAGTGCTATAACATTTTCACAGTTACATCAGATTACATCTCAATGTTTCTCTGATAAGAATATGAATCTTATCATCATCATCATCATCATCATTTAGGAGCTACCTCCAACACTGTTGCTCCTTCACGTCCCTGAGGTCTCTCGTTTCAGTCAGCTCCTTGTTCATCTCTCTGTTCATCTCCCTCCTCATCTCTCTCTGCTGGCGAAGTCGAGCTTCCAGCTTGGCAGTAAGGTCCTCACAAGACTTGGAGAGGGAGTCGGGTTGACCAGGTGTCAAACCCACATGGTTCAACATGCTCTCTGAGCAAGAAATACGCTTTAGGCTCATGCTACGAGCCCTGTAGGCAGAGATGCTTTCATCTGAAGAAACAAAGAAACATGTTACTGTTTATGTCCATCTTTATTACGTCATCAATGGTAGACCAAGTTTTCTCACCGGGTATCATGGTGTGGTTGAGCTGTCGTGACGTCATCTCGCTGTGAAACTTGTGCTGAGCTGAGCAGAGGTTCAGGAGGTACTGTGCTATTTTTGAGCTTTCCGTCACAAAGCTGTGCTTTCTCCCGCTGGGCCCACCACATTCTATAATCAGTTTACGTCGCTGAAAGACAGACAGAAAGCAATAAGCACTTAATCAGATTTTCAGTAGTAAATAAACTAATGAAAAACACATTTTCCAAAATGTTGGGGTCCTGATGAAAATCTAAACATAAAAACTGAAGCCAGTTGCGTACACATCGAAGAGTCTCATCCAAGCTGAATGAAGAGGGACAATCTGAGTGCACAGTTTAAATACCAGCCTCCATCATGGTGTAGGTCAGGGGTTCCCAGACTTTTCCATGCCATGGCCCCCTAAACAGCATTAGCTTCTGGCCAAGGCCCCCCATCGCAAACCCACAAAATATGTAAAGAAACATCAACGTTTAGTATATTTGAACTTGTATTCACTATATTCAATTCATTATTACAGCTGCTGAGCATAAAAATGTTATTAACTAATATGTTTTAAACACTGTATTATAGTCCCACTGAAAAAACAACTTTTCAACAAACTGTTGACCAGAAGAACAAAACTTTTTAAAAAATCTAACCTCGCTCTCAATCGTGTTTATGTGGAAATGACAGATAGAGATTGCCCCAGTGTGCCATTATTATTATAACTATTTTACTTTAAAAAAAAAATCTTATTCTCTCCAGTTTTCTGAGGCCCCCCCTAGCCGCCCCCAGGGCCCCACGGCCCCCACTTTGAAAAACAACATGTACATTTCATTTGTGAAGGCATCACACTGTTTGTGCTCATATATAGTATATACTCTGATTTTAGAGGTAGGTGTCTTTTTTATTACGGTATATATAATTTTAGTAAAATTCATTTGAACCATTTGTTGGAAGTTTATCAGCAGAAGTCCATAACTCAATAGTGAAACCATTCAGCTGCTACTACTGCCGTAAACCTGTTTTGAGCATTACAAAACAAACAAAAAAACAAAAAAACTAACAAACTACAAAAGACACCTTGAACAGATGAGAAGCAGACACAAGTAAAAATAATGCATATGGTCTCCTCTGTACATAAACATAACCCTGTTCCAACTTTAAATTATTAGCAAATCATTACATTTTAATGTTTCTTTTAACATATTACACAGTGGCAAATAACCAGAAGGGATTTTTTTTTTTTTTTTACCCCAGTGGCTATGGAATCTGTTTCCCTCCATATGAAGCGCCTGATGACAGTTCGCATGTGGTTCTTTGTCTCGTATACGATGATCCCTTTGGCACAGACTCCCAACACTAATTCTCCAATCAGCGGTCTTTTCTCTCTTCCCACACGGTAAAACATCACACCGTACTCTGATAACTGCTGGACAATCTGAAGAACACACATTTTTACAATTAAATGTGAAGAAAAGTGCATTATATTTATTTCAACTCATACACAACATTCAGCTGTAATGGACTACACCCTAAACAGACTGTACGGTACTTATAGCGCCTTTTTATCTTATCATCATACGCAAAACGCTTTCCACTACAATCTGTGCCCTCATTTACCCATTCATACAGCACTTTACTATATATCTCTGTGTATCAACTACCATTAAAAAGAAACTGAAGTTGCAAGACAAACTTCCCATTATAGTAGGATTTCAGCATTTTTTCAAGATGAAGCTTAATGTAAACACAAGATATAAATATTGGAATGCAATATATTTTGTGTGAAAGTTTTATTACCTTTAGGAACTCAGTTTCTGCCTCTTCTGGCAGTAAATGTGCATGGCTTGCATGCAGTCTTGGCAACTCCTCCCTGATATTGGGAAGGGCAAGTTTCTCCAGCATCCTCTTTGACACATAATGTTCCGGCTGGTAATAGTCCTTACCGTACAACTAGACAAACAAAACACAATCAAACATGTCCCCTCCAATACACGATGGGTGATTTAAAATATAAAATGAGAACATCTTTTTGTGTACCTCTGGCATGTAATCACCGAACTCAGCCTGCAGAGCAAGAGCAGCCAAGAACAATCCTGTTTCCTCATTACAGTAAAGCCTGTCTTCGATGATGTCCTTACGAAGCTGTAAGTAATACTGGTGTCGAGTCAGTCTGTGTCTACAAAACATGAAAAATAGACAAATAAGTCAGCACAAGAGCAACAGTTTATTGAGTGATCTATATAGAAAAATAAGTTTACTACACAGAGTACTAGAAAACCACCAAACCAAAGCTGCACTTACAGAACAAAAGTGATATCATCAACAAAAAATTTGACCCGAAGATACACCAAAAAAGAGGATGTCTGCCCTTTTTTCCAACTGTCTGGAGCAACTTTGGAGATTTTGGTTTCGTGATCCAAAAAAAAGTATTCATCATCTGCAAAAATGTCGTGGAAAAATAGATATTCAAAATCCATTAAAAAAAATTGAACATCATTATCAGATAACAATGCAAACAAATGTTGATGTGAAATGTTAATTTAAACAGTGGTGAAGTCAAAAACAGATTAAATCCCACACAGCAAGTCCTCTTACCATCTAAGAAGGAAAGACCAAAGTAAAAGTGCTCCACCAAGTTTGCGTGAGCCACCACCATGTCAAACACATCTCTTGCCCTGGATTTAATGTCACAGCGAACAACCACGTACTGTCCGTTAGCCATCACTACAGTCACTTCTCTCTGAGACAAACTGGAATGGCCCTTTCTGGACTGTGGTGTGCAAACACAGAGATATGCATGCACATAAAACAACAACAGACACACTAAGAGGAACGTGCAATAACACAAACAGATACCGGTAGTTCCAACATGCAAGAAATACACATATATATATATATATATTACAGTAGAAAAAACAGGCAAGTACATTGATTGGGAGCAGATAGACAAAAAAGTAAATTACTTGAAATCAAAATTTTACCACAATAGATCCAGGAAGCTCAAGTAGAATTTGCTGCTCGTCTGGTATTCTGATGAACCCAGGACCCAACAACTGTAAAAAAAATATAGTTTTTGTAAAAACTCCTCATGCAACTGAATTTTTTTCTGTTTTTTTGTTGCTCTGCTACGGTCAGTATGCCCCTCATTTGTACTAAAAACATCACCTCAACTTCATAACTGCATGTCCCATAGAGTTTTATAATCCTCCAAACACAACTCCAAATTAAAAACTTGGCACTCCACATTGAATGCATTTAATGTTGTGTTGAAAACTCACTAACTTATGGCACCTAGAAAAAGCTTTATGTTAAATGGACTGTACTTATATATCACCTTTATATTTAATTAAGATACTCAAAGTGCTTTACACTACAATCTCATTTACCTCCACACACACATTCACATAGCACTCTACTATGCACATCTCTACAAAGCTAATCTGAATCTGTAGAGACTAATCAGTACTTTTAGGTCACATTCATACACCAATGGGACACCAGTGGTAGGATGCAACTAAGTACAAGTACTTTGTTACTATACTTAAGAAGATTTTCATATATCTGTACTTTACTTAAGTAGAGTACTTTGTACTTTTACTTCACTACATTTTACATTAAGTATCTGTACTTTTTGCTACACTACATTTCTAGAATGCGTTGCGTTATATGTTACTATTTTTTTTTGTTCATTAGTTTGAAAGTAACCAATGGCGAGAGGGGAGTTGGTCCATTGAATCACTGCAAAGTGGGCAGGTAACATTAGATCCACCTTCAAGAAGAGCTGAGCCAATGATGTATACAGTATTTTAGTATAGATATGTCAATTAGCTGGGAGTACCCAGAGCACCGCTAACACATCCAAAATGGATTCCACCGGAGAGAGTCAGCCAGAAGATACACACCACCACCCATGGCTTCATTGAAAGACTATTGAAATATTATTGAAAGACGAAATACTATTTAGTACAGCAGGACAGATTCTATCTCCCTAAAGAGTCAGACTGAACTAAAAAAACTTTGAAAACCAACTTCTTCTGAACTTGAACAAGAAATTATTGCTGCAATATTAAAATGTGTCAGTTCATGGGATGTTACTACAGGAGACAAGAGATGTCTCCAAATGTCTTGACACTCAGGTCCAGGTTTTGAAAATGGTGTCAGGAAGTAAAAATATTGTTCACTATTGACCATAACAAGGTTGACTAGACAGTATTTTAACTAGAGTTGATGACAAACTGGAGTTGAAATGACCAGATTCTGTTCCTTTGTTAGGTCTAATGCTCCTTTTTTCAGGCAGACAACTTTTACTTAAATGTGTTTACTGCAGTTAAAATGACACATTGGTTTTGCTTTGTGTTAAATAAAAACTTTCAAAGGTATACCTATTCCTATTTCTTATTTTGCTTAATGGCATTTAACTCTCCAGGTCATCCCTGAAATTCTGACGCACAGAATCACAAGTCCAAGTATGAACGTGTCACACAATAAAAACATGCAATATCTGCAGCAATGTTCATTAAAATGGCACAACAATATTAATGTACTGTATTACAGAAAATATACATACAGTAGGCACACTTACTGATATTGTAGACCATTGCATTAGGTAATACATTCAGCAAGTACTTTTACTTTTAATACTTTAAGTATTTTTAAACACAAGTACTTATTCACTTTTACTTAAGTAAAATTGACACCATCAGATCTCAGCTTCACAACCTCCCTGATCTTCGTTTACCATTTACCCGTCTGCATCCTGGGTCCCTGAACAGCTTTGATGAGGTTGTTCAGAGTGAGGTGGAGTCCATCATAAAGAAAATGAAGCCTTCATCCTGCGCCCTGGATCCCTTCCCCTCATCTCTCATAAAATCCAATCACTCTGCAATTAGCCCATTAATCACACAAATAATAAATCAGTCTCTACAATCTGGTCATGTTCCACTGCCTCTAAAAACTGCCATCATTAGGCCTCTTCTGAAAAAATCTAATTTGGATCCCGACATTTTTTCTAATTACCGCCCAATTTCCCACCTCCCGTTTCTGTCTAAAGTGCTGGAAAAAGCAGTTGCTGCTCAGCTGCAGGACCACCTACAGCAACACTCTCTGTACGAGAAGTTCCAGTCGGGATTCAGAGTAGCTCACAGTACTGAGACTGCATTACTGAGAGTTACAAATGATATCCTCATGGCTGCTGACACTGGCTCTCCCTCCGTCCTTGTCCTCCTTGACCTCACTGCAGCCTTCGACACTGTGGACCATAATATCCTCCTCCACCGTCTTCATGTGGAGGTCGGTCTCTGTGACACTGTCCTGGACTGGTTCAAATCTTTCCTCTCCGATAGGCTGGAATGCGTTAGTCTTGGCAATGCCACTTCCCAGACAGTCGGTGTCTCCTGTGGTGTCCCTCAAGGGTCAGTTCTGGGGCCCCTGCTGTTTTCCCTTTACATGCTGCCTTTAGGTCAAATTATTAATCAGTTCAACATTTCTTTTCACTGCTATGCCGACGACACACAGCTTTACATCAGGACTGGATCATCCTCATCATCCCCATCTCCATCTTCACTCACTGCCCTCTCTACCTGCCTGGAGGAAATAAGGGCATGGATGAATCAGAACTTTCTTCAATTAAACTGCTCCAAGACTGAGGCCATAATGATTGGCACCCCTCACCAGATACAAACATCAACTTTAACAACAATCTCCTTCTCTGGTCAAGACATCCCCCTCTCCACCTCTGTTACAAATCTTGGAATAAAAATGGACTCTCATCTTACATTTGAAAATCACATTAAGTATCTGTTTAAAACCTGCTTCTTCCATCTTCGAAACATCTCCAGACTTCGCCCATCTCTGACTTTTTCCGATGCTGAGAAACTCGTCCATGCCTTTGTCTCCTCCAGGCTCGACTACTGCAACTCCCTGTTTATTGGAATCCCTGGCAAAAATCTTCAGAAACTTCAATATATTCAAAACAGTGCAGCAAGGATTTTATTGAGAGCTCGTAAATTTGAACATATTACACCCATTCTCCATAACCTCCATTGGCTTCCTGTCACCTACAGAATTCAGTACAAAACTGCTCTCATTACACACCAATGCTTACACGGAACTTCACCTGACTATCTAAAGGACATTCTTGCACCATATTCATCCACCCGGTCTCTACGATCACAGAACAGTAATCTACTTCACATTCCACGAACCAAATTAAGGACCATGGGAGACAGGGCATTCTGTGTGGCTGCCCCCCGCCTATGGAACTCCCTCCCTGACTGCCTGAGAGCTCCACAGTCACTGGTTGACTTTAAAAGCGGTTTAAAGACTTTTCTTTTTAAGCAAGCCTATTCTGCCTCCGCATGATTTTATCTTTGATCTTGGTTGATAGTATTATTGATTTTACTTGATTTTATCACTTGTTTTATTTATTTATTTATTTATTTTTTTAAGCAGGCCTATTCTGCCTCCACATGATTCTGTCTTTAATCTTAGTTGATACCATTATTGATTTTATTTGATTTTATCACTTGTTTTATTGTTGTAGCACTTTGAGATTTTTATTAATGAAAAGTGCGGTATAAATTGAATTTATTATTATTATTATTATTAAAACATTAATGTGGTATTTCTACTTTTACGAGAGTACATTTTTGTCTGTTTATTTGTACTTTTACTTAAAGAGGGCCTCAACACACTGTGAAACGGTAACTCCGCCCCCGAAGCAGATTCAAAATCCCTCATGAAAATGGGAGTGTCGAGAGACATGGAGGGGAGGAGGTGGGTGGTTGAGCTGCGTTCACGCCCTCTCTATCCACAAACTAAACTCCAGCAAACAACTTACAGCAAGCAAAAACAAAGAATAAATATGCAGATGTATTTATCTATTCCCACCGATCAATCCAAAACAAAAGGCCAACAACAACAAAAATTAAAACCACAAGATATTCCGTAACCGGGATTCAAACCTGGGTGTGTCGGATGCCAGACCGGGAGCTACACCATTGCCCTATCGTGGTATATATGCATATCTCGTCCATCGCAATATAAGAAAACAAATACAACCAAATAGTTTCGATGTAGTGAAAAGTATTCCTAACATAAATAAGTTAAAATATACAAATAACTATTGCCATTCCGAAAACTATAATATGCGTCTTTGCAGTACTTTTCCGGAGTGCAATGTGCCACTTCCATATAAGGTATGAACTGCAGCACGGACCTTCTCATCTCTGCAGGGGATTGGCTCTGCTTGAACCACCTTTGTGACATCACACATGAGCAGACACGTCACACATGAGCGTTTGGACAAATAAGAAAATTAAGGTGTAATTCACCAGTTCAACCCATAGGACTACCGTAAACACGTTTTTAGACCAAATATTGCCGATTTAAACAAATACGCACAAATACATGAAAATTAACACAGGCATAGTGCTATAAAACCTTTTAAACACATTCTAGGGAGTTTATCAGCTAAAAAAAGTTATTTTTGAGTTTAGTTCCTCTTTAAGTACACTGTTTGAGTACTTTCTCCACCAGTGTTGCCAGATAGAGTCAACGTTTTCCAGCCCAAAAATCTGTTAAAAACCATCACACACAAATCTGCCCGAGCAATATTTTGTTACAGTATATTTACTGTTTGAACATGAACGCACATCAGTACAAGCCAAGGCAACTTTACAATATGTGGCAAAAAAGCAACAATCCAATAAAAATCTTCCCAGAGTTCCCAGCAAAATCAGAAAGAAAACTGCCCAATCTGGCAACACTGTTCTCCACCACTGTGGGGCACACATTGGAGGCAATGAGAGGTTCAGTGTCTTGTCCAGGGACACTTCAGCATGTGACTGCTGATGGATTTGAACCCCCAACTCTTCCATTGGAGGACGACTGCTCTAACCACTCAGCCACAGATGTCCCATTATGCACAATCTTACTCAATATTGCGAGATCTCATGCTCAAAGGATGTGTTGATGTTTATGTTTATTAAATTTGTTCATTTTTTTTTTTACAAAAGAAACACAATACAAGACAATCTCATAAATGATAATGTACAAAATATAAAAAAATGAAAGGTAGCAGAAAGAAGAATAAATCTTATTATATCTGCCCCTTTTTTCAAACAATCAGATTAAACAATAATAATCTTCCACCAACAGTACAAAATGACTAACTCTTTCTAATTTTCTAACTAATACAATACACATTACGTCATTTCATATATATTTTTTTAACAAATTCATTTTGATCATTTTCTTAAATGTAAACATTGACTTGGCATTTTTAACTACATTCTCCAAGCCATTCCATAATCTAATTCCCTGGATTGAGGTAGAACGTCCCTTCAAACTAGTTCTGAATTGTGGTTTTACAAACATCTCTGTTCCCTTAAGGTTATAACAACTTTGTCTTTTAACAAAATGCATTTGGATATTTAAAGGTAAAGCGTTATTCTGAGCCCTATACATAACTGATAAAATATTATAATCTACCAAATCATGGAACTTCAATAACTTCAGTTGATAAAATAATGTACTAGATGGATGACGGATTGATGATCACTCTCTGCTACTACAACATTATTATTGTTTTTGTATGTAAAATTGAATGAGTTATATTCATTTGTGCGTTGTCTGGGGTCATTTAGCCATGGTTGGCATTTTCAACTGGACTGACCCTAAAACTTGTAGATGCACATCCACTGATTTCTTTGATTTCTTTCCCAAATGGGCAAAAAAAAAACATCTGGGTCACTGAGCACATGTTATGAAGCTCCTGGTCTTACCTTGGCTTTTCTCTGGCTCAGGCTGAGTGAGGACTCGCTAAAGGTGATGGAAGGACTGTGAGATCTGCCTGACGTCTTGGGAGATAAGTCGTGGTGGGGGCTCCTACCAAGCCAGCTGCAGTTGCTGTCCCTGCGATGCGTCCTGTGAGGGAGTCTGATGGGAGAGAGGTGTCATATAAAAACAATGGACGAGTTGAGCAAAAGTGGGGAAAGTCAAATAATGTCATTTCCTTCCCAAATCATTGAAGCTGATAGGGGAAAGAAAATGAGGAGCACATAAATGTATTGATGTGACTTTGTGCTGGAAGTACATGCCTCTCTAATGAAGATTGGTACAGCATTGTGGGGGAGCTTCGTGGTCTTTGTCTCCAAGGTCTTTGAGGTAAACTCCCTATACCAATGAAAGGGTGTATTACTTCAAAACACAGATGTTATAGCTGAAAAATTCTGCTTGTATTTCAACAGTTATTAAAAAAATAGATTAACTTCCAGGTTTCTTGTGACGTTCCCGTTCGTCCTGTGTGTACCTGATTTTGAATCAGAGTCCGTTGAGTACCGTCTCCCCTCAGCACTTCCTTCACTGAAGTCTGACAATGGCCCTCTTTTTCCTGTCAGCCGGGTGAAATATGACAGGAAGTTAAGTTTCGTTTCCGTTAGTCTCTGTGCTCCTCTAAGACTCTGAGATGTTTGAACAGTTTTAGCCAGGAGCGTCCTCTACTCTTTGTATCTGCTTACTGGCTCGCAGCACAGTCTAATCCTGGGCTTGCTTCAGGTTAAGATTTTAATCCTGTTGACCTGCAAAGTGTCTAGAGTCAGAATAAAGATGACGGAGACGTCTATCTGTAAATATGTAGATGATAATTTCCTAAATTAGTTTGTGAGAATATGGAGAAAAATCCGTGAGTGAATTTACAAATATTTCAGTCGTCAAACAGGGTTGAGTTTATTAAAATTGCTCTCTCGGCATTCTTTTTGCTGGAAGACAGTGTGTGAAAATCTTAGAATTTAATCATTTATATTGATTTGAAACTTGGTAACTTTATTAAAACATAAAACCCTGTTCAGATCTGGTATTTCAATTTGTTTTTAGCTATCAGGTTGCATCTGGATTGCGCTGAATCCACGTGGACAGCATAGAAAACGTTTTCACTCAAACCACCTAAAACAAACTGTGATCCATGGGCTCTGAACCACATTAATGCCAAAGTATATACATGTATGTATTATTATGTACCTGTATTTTCCGGTGTATAGGTCGCACCTTTTTATGTTTTTTTCAAGGCCTGCGACCTATACACCGGTGCGACCTATATATGGCTTGTTATCACTTTTGGCGATAAAATTTAAATCCAGCTCATTTCACAATTATGTTCATTTATTAAGGAAAAGTTCAGCTCAGACATATATTTGCTATAATTTTTATCAAACAAATAATTGTTTTTAAGTGTTAATCTTCTTAAAAGCCTTGCTGTGCGCTACTGTGGCAGACATTTGCAGCAGAGCTAAACGTAGGTGCGACCTATCTAGGGATTTTTCCAATCTATTGGTGACAATTGGACAATGCGACCTATACACCAGAAAATAAGGTATATTATTTTTTACAGAAACATCGTCAGAGCTCCAGATGTTCTCTGTTTGATGTGGCTGAATGTGTATCTGCATACAGAGCCAGTTCACTGATCCAAAACATTTTGGGATACATGTTTAAGAGCCAAGTATGAATGCTCTCAATCAAAGCTGACCATTTACAACTGAACCAAACAAGGTCCGATATGAACAGCACCTACAGATCTGCTGTCAAAATCTTGCATTTTAAGGATTTGATCATTTGAGCGCAGACTTTTTTCTTCCTCATTTGATCATTTTTATTTGATCTGAATACATAGATAGCTTGTGAGAACTTTAACTTTCCAAAATCTGAGTGGTAAAATAGAAAGCAACTACAGTAAACTTCTTCTTTGGTTTGCATTTTGTTTTCAAGAAACAATATCTTCTATTTAACCACTTTGGATTGTCATGACTTAGATTTCACTCCAAAGTATTTAACATTTATGCTCACTATGAAGTCTTTCCCTGATCATCTGGCTCCTGCCACTCAGAGGGCTGTGGCTGTCCGGCAGAGGACTATGGTCCATCTGAAAAAGAGAGAAAGAGGAGGAGAAAAAAAACCTGAGGTCCACAACTATTCTCATATTAGATTTTATCATAATTTAGATGTGATTCAACTTTAGTTTCTGACACATACTGTATAACATGGGCTGCAGAGAAGCTCTAATGCCAACAGGGAGGAACATGCTGTCGGTAGATATCTACGACTCACTGATTCATGAAAAACCTCCTCCACAAGTTGTTTAATGACTTTGGTGGGGGGCGTCAGGATNTACGCCTTTTTGAAGAGTGAGTGACAGGTAAACACGCTCCGTGCTCTTCTAATCCAGAGAGTGCTTTTACCTTTGGTCCCTCATGATGATGTCATCTCTCTTCTTCTTCTTCTTCTTTAGTCTTTTCTCTCTTCAGGGCTCGTCACAGCGAGTCCTCCTCCATTTCACTCTGTCCTCTCCTCTTTCCACTATTTCCTCTTTATACATTTATTTATGCGTGTATGTGCCTGTGGGTGAGTGGGTTGAAGATACCAAGACAACATATTCTTGGCATTGTCACCTGCATGTGGTTTTGTGTTTTTATTTGCCTACATTAGAAACAAAAATAGCTAATTTAAGCATGAAAATTAGTTCCTACTGGATATTTACTACATGGAAATTTCCACTTTGACATATTTTAACCATACAAATTGTTAGACAACACATTTTAGTCTGTGAAGGAAAAGTGTCAGGGAAGGACAAACAAAATAACTTGAAATCACTCGCTCTTCCTCCATAATGCAAATAAAATAAAACTTTAAATCTTGATCCAGATCAACCACAGATAAAAATGTATTGTATGCTTCCTGGCTCATGCAGCTATGATGGAGTATCAGGTTGATTTAAATAACATCCATCCATCATCCATCCATCCATCCATCCATCCATCCATCCATCCATCCATCATCCATCCATCCATCCATCCATCCATCCATCCATGGTTCAGACATCTCTCTCCACAGCCTCTTCCAGTTCTTCTGGGAGGACTCCAGCGTGTCCTGGGTCTTCCTCTGGGTCTCCTCCCAGGTGGACATGTCCAGAGCACCTCCCAAGGAGGAGTCCAGGAAGCTTCCTTACCAGATGCTTGAACCACATCAACAGTCTCCTCTGGATGTGGAGGAGCAGCAGTTCTACTCTGAGTCTCTCCTGAAAACTGAACTTCTCAGCCTGTCTCTGAGGGAGAGTCCAGCTGTAGAGGAAACTCATTTCAACCTCCTGGATCCACGACCTCATTCTTTCAGTCTCTACCAGAGTTCATGACCAGAGGCGAGGGGAGGAAAGTAGAGTGATACCCAGAACTTTGCCTTACAGCTCAGCTCCCTCTTCACCACAATGGACCGGCACAGAGTCCACAATACTGCAGAAGCTGCACCAATCCATCTGTCAATCTCACTCTCCATTCTTCCCTCACTCGTGATCAAAACCCCAAGATACCTGAACTCCTCCACTTTCATTCGACCTTTATTTAGTCAGGTAAATCTCATTGAGCCTCGTGAACTCATTTACAAGAGCGACCACCTGCTACAAACTAAAGAATGATGAACAGCAATGGTAGAATTTCCTTAAACAATAAACAATAAGGAAACATGAGAGAAATACAGATTTTTTTTTTAAACAAAGTATCAAAACTAGCAAAACATTATAAGGTAGATGTACTTGAGGCAGAAGCTCACCCTTGACCTGAAGAGAACAATCCGCCCTTTTCCGACTGAGGACCAGGTCTCAGATCTGGAGGTGCTGGTTCTCATCCCAGCTGCTTCACACTCAGATGAAACCGCTCCAATGAGAGCTGAAGATCACAGCACCATGACGCCAACAGGACCACATCATCTGCAAAGAGCAGAGATGAATCCTGAGTCCACAGAACCAAACTCCCTGCACCTCCTGGCTGCACCGAGACATTCTGTTTAGTTATGAACAGAATGGGTGACAACAGGTAACCCTGATGGAGTCTCCCCCCTGAAGGCGTCAGACTTACTGCCGCCAATGTGAACCAAACTCTTGCACCGCTTGTATATAGGGACCATGTTATGTAAGTAAATAAAAAATATAAGTATTTAAAAAAAAAATTGTTTCCATTTTTCAATATTAAAGTTGAAATGTTGAGTGGAAAAAAACAACTAGAAATAGTGTTTAAAATATGAGGAAGCAAAGCTGTTGTGCTCAAACACCTTCTGGTTTTGATCCATCCTTTATCATTCCAGCTGAGGGTTATTGGTTTTACTTTAACAGGGTGAACTACAGAAGAAAACAAAAAGTATTTGCCTTGAACCATCCACTGTGCAGTTTATTACTGTCACAGCAGCACAACTCACAAGACATCCTTCAGTCTATTGAAATAAGAACCTCAAACATATGATGCTTCAAAATACTCTCAAATAATCTGAAACTTTATTAAAGCAGCCTACATTACTGCTTGTTGTCCAGTAAAACTCAAACTCCTCCTCAAAACAGTAATATGTATTTGGGTTATTTACAGATTATACAGAACTTCAGAAGTAACATTGGTGTACGTGATTAAAAAACCAAGTCACTAAAAGACGTGAATAGATTTTAGCAGCAACGATGGTTTGGTCTTTGCAGAGCGCCCCAAGGGATCTTGGGTAGTAAAACAATTACTGTCATAAGACTTAATTTTCTCAATTTAGAAAACCATGTACATCAATTATCATTGTTGCTGTCACAGTGCAGCAGGTGTTGAGCTTAGTTTTGTTTCCAGTATGTGAACGGGGTGCAGAGATGGACGTGCAGCACTTGAAGTGGACGATTGTACAAAAATGACAAAATCAAGCTTTAATATTCACAAAGTCAACAGAGGTGTCTGTGTCAGCATCAAACATTTATAAAACACACATTTATTAGTTATTATTCCAGAAGTTAAACAGAAACATGCACGTTTGTGTAATTTCTGGAAAAAAAGTTTGTTCTTGTGCCACTTTTTTTGGCAGGTCCTAAGAATGTGTTTATATTAGGTTATAACTATTTAAATAAAATTTGAGTATATATTATATACTTTCCTGCAGTTAACAGGAGGTTATTTTTGTAATTTTACAGGTTTATTTAGAATAGATTGAACCTGAAAATAAGATTCTGCCCCAGTTTTCCAAGGTAAGAGCAAACGATGATCTGTTGCTGGCTCTCAAACAAAATGACATCTGTTTGCACATCTGTGGGCACTTATTGACTTAACTGGAGGAACAAATTTTAATCTGTGCACACAATTTAAATAACTGAGGGAACTGGTTCTTACTACCACACAGTGCCAGCCCAAGACTCCATGGGGCCCTAAGCAACATTTGGTTTGGGGCCCTCTATTTCTGCTAATAATATGGATTACTGCAGATGATAAGATCATTCACTCACTTGACATAAACTAATTGCAAATATACAAGAGGGAAAGAAAAAACAACAACAAACAAACAAATAAATAAACAAACAAACACCAGTGTATTTTATAGCAAACGTGTTATCTGGTTCATTTATTGTCTTTGGTTCCAAAGAACTGCAACTGTAATGTTCAAAATAATTTGTAGTGCAAGATCAACAACAAACAGATAAAATAACTTAGATGCATATCAAGCAATTAAATTGTGCAAAAACAGGCACAATAAAATATATATAAAGGAGATACTTTAATAATGTAAATGAACAATTACTTGAAATCACGTAAAATGGTTCAAAAAAAATTAAGTTGAATAATTAGTTATTAACACTAAGTAAATTAATGCAACAATTTGCAAAAGCTGAATTTAAAATATTAAATATAATCATAGAGAAAGCATTACAAAAAATAAATAATAAAAAATAAATAAAAATCCAACTNAGATACTTTAATAATGTAAATTAACAATTACTTGAAATCACGTAAAATGGTTTAAAAAAGAAATTTTAAGTTGAATAATTAGTTATTAACACAATGTAAATTAATGCAACAATTTGCAAAAGCTGAATTTAAAATATTAAATAGAATCATATAGAAAGCATTACAAAAAATAAAAAAATAAAAAATCAATTCCACTTTGTGGGGGCCCTAAGCAGCTGCTTAGTTTGCTTTCCTTGGGCCGGCCCTGCTACCACAAATGGTATTTATATCATAAGATCGGGTGCTCCACAGGATTTTATTTACATTTTTATCCCTTTAATGCTTTCAAATGCCCCAGCTTTTTTTTAAATTTAGAAAAGAAAAGAAAAATACTTTTTTGGGCCTAACGGAAATGATCCCAGTTTGCACAAACATTTAGCTTCTTTTATTAATAAAAGTCAAACTCGTTGAAACTCTGCTTTGCAGATCCATCCATCCATCCATTTTCTTCCGCTTATCCGGGGTCGGGTCGCGGGGGTAGCAGCCTAAGTAGGGAGGCCCAGACTTCCCTCTCCCCAGCCACTTGGAGCAGCTCCTCTGGGGGAATCCCAAGGCGTTCCCAGGCCAGCCGAGAAACATAGTCCCTCCAGCGTGTCCTGGGTCTTCCTCTGGGTCTCCTCCCGGTGGGACATGCCCGGAACACCTCACCAGGGAGGCGTCCAGGAGGCATCCTAACCAGATGCCCGAGCCACCTCAACTGGCTCCTCTCGATGTGGAGAAGCAGCGGCTCTACTCCGAGTCCCTCCCGGATGACTGAGCTTCTCACCCTATCTCTAAGGGAGAGTCCAGACACCCTGCGGAGAAAACTCATTTCAGCCGCTTGTATCCGAGATCTTGTTCTTTCGGTCATAACCCAAAGCTCATGACCATAGATGAGGGTGGGAACGTAGATCGATCGGTAAATTGAGAGCTTTGCCTTTTGACTCAGCTCTCTCTTCACCACGACAGACCGGTACAGCGCCCGCTTCACTGCGGACGCTGCACCTATCCGCCTATCGATCTCACGCTCCAGTTTTCCCTCATTCGTGAACAAGATCCCGAGATACTTAAACTCCTCCACTTGGGGCAGGACCTCCTCCCCGACCCGGAGAGGGCATGCTACCCTTTTCCGGCTCAAGACCATGGCCTCGGATGCTTTGCAGATGTTCCATAATATTCTTCCAAAAAGTAAAGACCCCTCCAGAGAAGTACAATAAATAAATAAATATATTTGGTCATACAACCTGCTTTGTGTCTGGAAACAACCTGCGTGAAGGAAACCAGTATTTTATTACTGAGGGCTGCTGTGGTGTAGAGGTAAGGCAGCTCAGGACCAGAGAGTTGCAGGTTCAGCTCCTCGTCACGCCCACATGTTGCGGTGTTCTTGAGCAAGACACCTAACTTCTCCCCGGGTGCTTACATATCTGCCCACTCTCCACCTGGGTGAACCTCAGGTGTGATGGGTTGAATGCAGATGTAAAGAAACGTACAGCGATGACAACACAGAGCACTTTTAATTTTCCTGAGCATCACAGCACAGGTCCAGGGGGGAGTGGGGGTGCAGAGGCTAGAGAAGGTGGGCCTGCCATTGGAAGGTCGCTGGTTCGACTCCCTAATTCGACAACATCAAAACACAGGTGGTGCAGAAGTATATATGTTGAGGAGAAATTAAATATAAATGGACCAATCGCTTGATCAAAACATGTTTTGTCCATGCTGTAATTCCCTACATGAACTGAAAACACAAAACAGTTCTTGTTGAAGTCAACACTGAATGTAGCCTGGGATAGGTGAAACACCCACACCTGCCTCCACTCTGGGCCCTTGAGCAAGGCCTTAACCCCCAGCATCTGCTCCCCTGGGCACCCTAGATGACAGTTCTCTGCTCCACACAGAGCGCTGTGGTAGCTCGGTGGTCTGTGGTTGTGTCAGGGAGGACATCCGGACTAAAACCAGATTGCCAAGTCTTCCTGTGACTTAGTTCGATGTGACGACCCCTGAAGAAGGGAGCAGCCAATCATAGCATATAACCAGACAAAACTAGCATCTTTCCTAAAATCCAAATTTCACTATAATTTTGTGACTCATCGATCTGCTTTAATCAGATATATTAAAACTGATTGGCACCTTTATAAACAGATTACTTGCGGTATTTTTTTTTCAATTGTTGCTCTGAGTAAATCACTTTAGCTTAGCTATGCTTTAGATGTGAAGAAATACAGTATTTAAAAAAAAAAACAAGTTTGCTTTCTGCCCAAATATTGAAAACTAACACCTATTCATCAAAGTTTCTTGCCGTTTGCAATTTTTTTGTTCTAGTTCAGTATTTCAAATAAATGGAAAATTCCATTATTTAATAAAATCCCTTTTTTTTATGGCACTTTTTTTTTGTGCTTCCAATAAAACCTCTCAGTTGTTGCTCAGCTGGCTTGGAAAGCCAGGTAAATGACTAAATCATTAGTGTTGGTGTTTTTGTCACATTCAGCTATTGGGCTGACGGCTAATTGCACAGCATGCTTGAGTGGATTGCTTCAATGATTAATCCTCTTATGGCTGTTTGTAAGCGTGGAAAAGAAAACAGGTCAGTGAGAATGTGTGAGGAAATATCAATTCTGGGAGTGAGGTGGAGATTGTAATGAGTTTTATTTTATTAAGATCTTTAAAACGAGCAGAATAAAGTGACAACTTTTCTTTTCAAAGCAGAGAAAACTAACTATTTACTGGATGGCATCAGTGAAATGTAGCTCATTGTACCACACGCTGCGACTGCGAGCACATTTATTTTCTGTTTGTGGCTTCATTTGATCCTGAAATGAAGATTTCTCTGAATCTCCTGGAGGACTTTGATAAACAGCTACTGTGGCTTTTTCTTTTTGTCCTGATTGGGTTTGGGACACTGGGAGTGCAGCATTGTTCACAAATCACTGTACAGTATGCTAGAGGGAAAAAACAATTTAAGGTGATTACACTTTAAACGCCTGAAATTTTAACAAATGAAAGTAACAACTGATGCAAATTTAAAAAAAAATACACATTAAAAAAACAGGTGCACAAGCAGAAATTTCAATTTGTTTACTTGTTCATAACAATAAAGAAATGCTACTGTGGATAATTTTTAGCCAATATGGATTTGTATGTGTTTTTCAGTAATGTCAAGAGGCTTTGAAGAAGAGTTTATGAAAGAGTTGGAAAATATTAACAATTTCTCTAGGATTTTAGGATTAGGTCATATTTGGAAGCTTCTGTGTTTTAATGCAGAGATAAACATCATTTATCTGTGTAGTCTTTTTTGTTTAGCTTTAAATATATATCATTTAAAAGTTCAGTTTCTAATTCCATCATTCATTTTCCATAACGGGCAGTATGGTGGTGCAGTTGGTGATGGATGGATGGATGGATGGATGGATGGATGGATGGATGGATGGATGGATGGATGGATTTTCCATAGCTGGTTTGCTCTCCTCAGGATTGTTTTGTGGGTTGTAGCATATCCTGTCTCTCCCTGGTCACCAGCCAATCAGGTTTGTACATTATTCAGTTTATTGTTCACTTTTAGTTCACTTTGTTCTGATTATTTAACTTCTTCATATTAATGAAGCCCAGTTGTCAACACAACAACAACTGTTCCAGAGCAGAAGTCTGAACACGCTCTGATCTCAACTGCTCTTTATGATTTATTAGGATCGTTGTCTGTTTGATGTTTTTCTTAAATAAAATGGCCATGTCCACACGACTGGGAGTTGGGTTGTCTTAACATGTCCCCACCAGCCTCATGGCTTAAAACCTTCTAATAAAACAAACGTTTCATGCACGGTGCTGCTGCTAGTTGGGAATTTGTATATTCTTTCATTTTTACCAACTCAAAAACATCTATGTTGAGGGGGATGCACATATTCTGGCGGTATAGCCCAAATCACCCGTGACTCTATGTTCCTTTCAAAGTAAAATACAACAACAGAAACAAAGGTTTGGACACATCAAGTTTTCTTTCATGTCTTCTTGTTTTTGTGGGTTGGTGTGAGGCATGTGTTGTGTCAAAAACAAAAAAAGCACCTTGACTGTAAACGCCCCATTGAGAAACAACTTGGCATGTTACTGTCTGGGGAAAAATAAGAGAAGGTCCCATTAACGCTTTAAAAAATTTTTTTTTTTACTAGATTCTGAAATTTCAAAATTCACAGCCCAACCCTATTGGGATTATATGGCAATCAAATCTATAGTGATCTCTAAAGACAAAACATTTGAGTTAGAAATGGCTTAAAGCCCCACTGACATGATTTTTTAATTTTCATAAAATTGCTCAAAATATATATATTTTATCATTTAAATATGTTCGTTTCTGCAAACAAAATGATAAATCCCTTTAATTTTGCTTTAAAAGTGATTTTGAACTTCAAGACGTGTTTTTGTTGTATATGGATGTAGTTAGAGAGGACATGGATGTAGTTGGAGTGAGGACAGAGGATGCAGAGGACAGAGTGAGATGGAGGAGGATGAAGAGAGGACAGACAGACAAAGAAGCATACGAGCAGCTTTTTAATGTTTTATCAGGACTGGTTCAGTTTGAGAAAGTTAAAAAAATTCCTTCAAGGGGTTTCAAAATAAGACGGTAAACTGAGACAAATATGCAGATTAATTCATCCACAGGTTAGCAAAATGTTTTTGTTTTCACTCAAGTATTTGTCCACTCTACAGTCTACACCACACACATGCAGGGACAGAAACACTTGCATACAAAGCACGATTAGAATCACTGTGTAATGAAAGACCTTTAGTTAAATGTCACAAATTAGATTCAGCTAACAACAGGAAGATGAGACTAATATTAAAAATCTAAATTTCAGTAAACACAATAAATTGATTTGAAATGGCCTTTAAGCACCAAAGCGGTTCCTAGTTTTGATATCTAAATTGTGAAGTGGCAGGTAAATGTGTTCAGAATGAAGAGCAGCTTTCACCAGAGTGCAAAAGCTTTTTTCCTCTGACTTTATCATCAATAACGCTTCCACCGTGTAGATAATGATGCAAATGGAAAAGGTCTCCACAGCCTTGACATGCCTTTAAAAACAAATTCTATCAAGTATGAAGTTAATAATTAAAAAGGATCACTTGCCGTAAACATCTCAGTACTGAAGTTTTGAAGCTTTAGGCAATTATTTAGAAATAAATATTTTCCTTATGATTAAAAGTAGGGATGCACCGATCCACATTTCTTACTTCCGATCCGATCCTTAAATCTGGGTATCGACCGATACCGATACTTTCTGATCTGATACGGTTCAGGTATATGAGTCTGTAATAATGAATTCTTTGAACTGAGACTACTGTCTTAACATTGTGTGAGTTAAACCCAATAAAGACACTCTGGGTCTCACAACAGGAAACCCAAACTTTAATATTACACAAGAGGCAGGTCTATATCATAGACATCCTTCTCACTCATGGTGCAGCTGGAAAACTAAAATACAGCTAAGCATTATGGGAAAGACAACAAAATCCACTCCCGTAGTGGTTAAGGGGAGTGGACTGTGTTGTCTTTCCCATAATGCTTAGCGTTTTTTTAGTTTTCCAGCTGCACCATGAGTGAGAAGGAAATCTGTAATATAGACCTGCCTCTTGTGTGCTATTAGAGTTTGGATGTTTCCTGTTGTGAGGCCCAGAGTGTCTTCATTGGGTTTAACTCACACAATGTTAAGACAGCAGTCACAGAATATGGTGGAACACAAGTGCTCTTTGAAGCCGGATCGGAAATATCGGCAGGTTGGATCGGAAAATCCGATACTTAAATCATGCTGGTATCGGATACCGATACTAGATCGGATCGGCCCCATCCCTAATTAAAAGTAAACCCACAAACAAGAACACAATGTGATGCTAGACTCCTGTTTGCAGCCGTTTCAAAATGCAACCACCGACCAAGCCGTGCACCTGTCTCGTGTCAGCTGAAGTACAGTCATAGTATTTATTAGGTTGTACTTCTGCATCCCCCCCTTTGATATCATGCCTGAGTGCTATGGGAACTAATTTGACTGACTTTTATAGGAACATTGTAGTGTGGGTGAAGTGAGGGCCGGAGTGTGAGTCCTCACAGGAAACCACTTCTGTCCCTGCCTGCAGCCTGAAGCAAGGCATGCACAGAGAGACAACAGTGCACCGGCAGCTCCCTCCTGATTAAACTTTAAAGATGGACGACTCACAGTTTTCTCTATGTTAAACTGGATTGTTCTTTAAAGGACAACACCCACCGTGACAGTAACAATTCACCATATTGGAGAATTACTGTAGTATTTTATGAATTTTATTTTCATTTTTGCATTTGGGCCAGGCGAGGGTTAAAAAAAAAAAAAAAAACATTCCCGAATGAATCCGGAAACCTGGCCGAAGAGTCCCGAAGGGTCATGTGACTTTTGTGACATCTCCACCCAGAAAGCAGAAAGGTAGGAGTGCGTTTCCATGGAGGTTTATGAGAGAGAGTAGGAGAAAACTGCATATTTCCTGCATATTTCCTGGTGCCTTTGTGTGTATATGGACCAGCGCTCTGATTTTATTTATTATTTATTTTATAACACCGCTGCGGACCTGTTGTTGCTCTCATCTGCCCAAAGGAGCGAGCTGCGAGCCGCGCGCGTCCCTGGCTCCTCGTTCCTCGTTCCTTTGAAGTTCCTCGTGCCGGTGTAATTTGCTCCCTCGAGTGTATGCATTTGCTCTCCTCTAGCAAGGAGCAGGGTCGGGGAAGCACGCGGGGAGCTCGAACGCAGAGCTCAGCTGAGCGGCTGGCTGCCTTTCTAGTCACGGGGGGAGAATAAAAAGTCGATGCGGAAATGAATGAATTTGTCGCGATCAAACGAATTAAACTAGTATGTCTAAGTGGATGCTCGCTCAGAATATGAGTGAGCGACAGCAGGATTAATCAACAGGCAGCTTTAGGGAATATTTAAAAATGCTTCCTTTTTCTTTTCCTCGCTCGCCTGTAACTCCAAGGCGTCACTTTGGTGACGTGAATGCCCTTGTGAATGCCCATATATGGAGAGGAGCAGATTTTCCCAGAGCTGCATGCTAAAATCTGCTATAAATCATGAAATAACACATTTACCGTTATTTCTCCACAATATAAGTAATCGCTCCTGTATTTTTTTTAAATAAACTAATAAATATTAATGGCGATGCAATTTGAAAACATGGTGGGTGTTGGACTTTAAAGTAACCTTTCTGTCCAGTGTTATATTCTCTTCAAAGGTTGTCCTTCGTTGTGCGGCCGCAGTGGACATGCAGCTCCATGCTCATGTACGAGTCCTTTAGTCATGCTTGTGTTTATTGCTCCTGTCTGCCTCTCACAAGATTTATGTTTACTGTTGGTTGTCAAAACTCCAACCTGTGTTTGGAATTTCAATAGACTTTGACCTGACAGCCTTTGGCATGGCACTGAATCTCTCCACACTGGACGTAGCCCGGGGAACACAGCAATTAGAGCCTGCATGTGTGTGTGTCAATGTTGTGGCAGCTTTAACGTTCGCAGTCTTTCAAAACCAGCATTAACTCAAAAATGTGAAGAGATGAGAACTGTGTTCGTTTAGTGCCATGAACATGTCTTCAAGGTTTGCCATCTGAATGTAATGCATTAAAAGAGTTCACTGTGTGGATATGTGTGTTCTGGTCGTCTATGCTCAGAAGTTGTCAGCTGTGGTCCACAGAGGCAGATGACAGTGTTACCCTGAGGGTCTGTCCTGACTGCTGCACAACTTGGGCCAGCTTCACACTGACACTGTGTCTTGGCAGAAACATGAAGCCTGTCTCCGGCCAATCAGAACCAGCTTGTGATTAATGAGTTCAAAGTAAATTTAACTTGATGGTCTTTGCTCATAATGACTAGGGCTCTTGATCCAGGATGACAGCGTATCTGAAGTTTTGGGCCTTAATCTGATGTAAAGACATTTATACCTTGCAAATATCATTAGGCATGATCTCATGTGATAATGCAACACATTCTGAGATGTGTAAGTGCTTAAAGAATGTGTTGATGATCACTTTCTGTGGGATACCAGTGTTTTTCCCCATCGATGATACTGAGTGGCGAGGTGGCACCATTGAGCAGCAGCTTTGGCCAATTCCTCCAATGAGCTCCAGGGAAGCAAAGGGCTGCTCAAGTTTTGGATATGATGGATTTCAACCGGAATTTGTCACAGCCTTCTTGTGTTTTCCTAAAGATTACCATTATACTTACCATAATCTTTCCATGTCCTCCTAATTTGATTCATAAAGGATATTTCTGGACTTACCTGTTCTCCTCCATGGCTACAAGCTGATACACCATGCACACTTGTTGTCCATGGCCTTCATTCTATGCCTGTCCTGCTGCTCACTTGTCTGCCTTGAATCTGCCTATACTGTACTTATCTCATCATCTCCATCTCTGCCACCATTCATACCAGGAATCATCCGCCCTCCTCAGCGTCGTTAGACCACAAGGCACCTATAGGAAAACAAATATTTAATATTAATCTAGAATCTACTTCACTTGGAAGCCATACTTAAC